>PVIU01012634.1:0-59230 GCA_004026605.1 Ondatra zibethicus | reverse complement strand
CTCATCTTCTCCCACCTTCTGCTCTTCACCTGCACCTTGGGGGCTCAATCCATTGCTCTGATGTGAATGTGGGTCTCTGTCTCTATCTCCATCCATCGGATGAAATTTCTCCCACCTCTATCCCCGCCCCTGGCTTCCAACTTTTGCTTGATGATCCTGTTTGCTTCCAACTTCCAGGAGGTTCTGTGTATGCTTTCTGTGGGTTCACCTAGGTATTCAGCTTCTCTGGGCTTGCGAGCCCTGTTAGGACTGATAATATGTGAATACCTATTTGTTGTTTACCTGGATTGTCCAGTGAAAACAAAGTAGTATTTAGAACTCTGACTTTAAGGCTTCAGTGCTAAATGACTTGGACTCTCTTACCTAACATTATAGGATTTATCCTTCCTTATGTCTCTTGGAAGATGATTTTCTGAACATTTTCATATATATTTCAGTAAAATGCCAAACACTTACTCTTTTTTTTTAAATTTTCTATTTAAAACATTATTTTTTATTTTACATACCAAACACTGTTCCTCCTCCTGCCTTCCTCATGCTCCCATCCCCACCTTTTCCTGACTCAACCCCCTATCCACGCATCAGAAAGGGCAAGGCCTCCCACAGGGAGCCAACAAAGTCTGGCATATCAAGTTGAGCCCCTGTATGGAGGCTAATCAAGGCATCCCTCCACAGGAAAAGGGCACAAAAAAGCCAGTTCATTAATAAGTCCTAGTCCTGCTGCCTGTGACCCCACAGACTGCCCAAGCCACAGAACTGTCACCCACATTCAGGGGGGCTAGGTTTGTCCTATGCAGACTCCCCAGCTTTCAGCCCAGAGTCAGTGAGCTCACACTAGCTTCTGTCTCTGTGGGTTTCCCATCATGATTTTGACCTCTTTGCTCATATTGATTTCCAATTTTCTGAGGAACTATCATACTGATTTACAAAGTGATTGTACAAGTTTGTTCTTCCAACAGCAGTGGTGGAGTACGCTCCCCTTACTCCACTTCCTCTCTGGAATAAACTGTCATCAAGGTTTTAGTCATTCTGACAGGTATAAGATGGTATTTCAGAATAATTTTGATTTGCATTTCCCTGATGGCTAATGATGTTGAGCAATTCCTTAAGTGTCTTTCAGCCATTTGAGATTCTTCTGTTGAGAATTATCTGTTTAGATCTGTATCCTATTTTTTAATTGGATTATTTGGTATTTTGATGTCTAGTTTCTTGAATTCTTTATATATTTTGGAAATCAAGCCTCTGTCAGATATGGGGTTGATGAAAATCTTTTCTCATTCTGTAGGCTGCCATTTTATCCTATTTACCATGCCCTTTGCCTTACAGAAGTTTCTCAGTTACAGGAGATCCCATTTATTAATTGCTGCTCTCTGTGTATACAGAAAGTAGCCTACTGTGTCAATGCATTCAAAGTTACTTCCCACTTTCTCTTCTATCATGTTCAGTGTAATCCAATAAATGTTCAGGTCTTTGATCCACTTGGACTTGAGTTATGTGCTTGGTGATAGATATGTATCTATTTGCATTCTTCTACATGTCAACATCCAGTTATTTCAGCACCATTTGCTGAACATACTTTCTTTTTTCCATTGTACAATTTTGGCATCTTTGTCAAAAATCAGGTGTTCATAAGTGTGTGGATTTATATCAGGATCTTCGAATCAATTCCATTGATCCATCCAGACGGTTTTATGCCACGTCCAAACTGTTTTTGTTGCTATAGCTCCATAGTATAGCTTGAAGTCAGGCATGGAAATGTTTCCAGATGTTACTTTATTGTGCAGGATTGTTTTGGCTAGCATGCATTTTTCCCATATGAGGTTAAATATTATTTTTTTGAGCTCTGTGAAGAATTGTGATGGGATTTTGATGGGGATTGACATTGAATCTGTAGGTTCCTTTTGGCAAGATTTCTATTTTTACTATGTTGATCCTACCTATCCAAGAGCATTGGAGATCTTTCTATTTTCTGACATTGTTTTTAATTTCTTTCTTCAGGGCCTTAAAGTTTTTGTAATATAGGACTTTCACTTGTTTAGTCAGAGTTGCCCCAAGATATTTTATGTTATTAATGGCTATCGTAAATGGCGATGTTTCCCTGATTTCTTTTTTAGCCAGTTCATTATCTGTATAAAAGAGGGCTACTGATTTTTTTTTTTTAGTTACTCACGTATCCCGACACATTCCTGGAAGTATTTGTCAGGTGTAGAAGTTGCCTGATAGAATGTTGGGGGTAACTTATGTAAACTATCATATCAACTGAAAATAGCAAAAGTTTGACTTCTTTCTTTCCAATTTTATTTCCTTATCTTCTTTTGTTGTCTTATTGCTCTAGCTAGAACTTCCAGTACTATATTGAATAGATATGGAAAGAGTGAACAGTCTTGTCTTTTTCTTAGTTTTAGTGGAATCGCTTTGAGTTTCTCTCCATTTAGTTTGATGTTTGTTCTTGGCTTGCTGCATATTGCCTTTATTATGTTTAGATAAGCTCCTTTTATCCCTGATCTCTCCAAGACCTTTATCATGAAATGGTGCTGGATTTTTTTTCCATAGGATTTTCATCATCTAATGAGATGATCATGTGATTTCTTTTCTTTCAGTTTTTTTATATGGTGGATTGCATTGACATAATTTTGTATGTTGAACCATCTCTACAACTCTGCAATGAAGTATCAATGTTCATGGTGGATGATTTTTTGATGTGCTCTTGAATTCAGTTTGCCAGTATTTTATATTTTATTGAGCATTTTTGCATAAATGTTCATGTAGGAGATTGGTCTGTAATTCTCGTTCTTTGTTGTGTCTTTGTGTGGTTTGGGTATCAGGGTGATTGAAGCCTCATAAAGAGTTTGGCAACGTTCCTTCTGTTTTATTGTGGGGAACAATTCGAGGAGCATTGGTAGTAGTTATTCTTTGAAATTATGGTAGAATTCTGTGCTAACACCATCTGGCTTTTTTTTTTTTTTTTTTTTTTGGTTGGGAGACTTAATGCCTGTTTCTATCTCCTTAGGTGTTACAGGTTTATTTAAGTTGTTTATCTGGTCTTGATTTAATTTTGGTAAGTCACACCTATCCAGAAAAATTGTTCATTTCTTTTAGGTTTTCCAATTTTTGGAGTACAGATTTTGGAAGTATGACCTAATGATTCTCTGGTGTTCCTTGGTGTCTGTTGTTAAATCCCTGTTTCATTTCTGATTTTGTTAATTTGGATATTCACCCTCTGCTTTATGCCTAGGTTGCATAAGGGTTTGTCTACCTTATTGATATTCTCAAAGAACCAACTCTTTGTATTGTTCTCTTTGTTTCTATTATATTGATTTCAGCCCTAAGTTTGATTAATTCCTGTTATCTAATCCATCTAATCCTCCTAGGTGAGTTTGCTTCTTTTAGAGTTTTCAGGTGTGCTGTTAAGTCGCTTGTGTAGGATTTCTCCAAATTCTTTATGAGGGCAAAACTAGTGCTATGAACTTTCCTCTTAGCACTACTTTCATAGTAGCCCATAAGTTTGGCTATGTTGTGCCTTCATTTTCATTGAATCATGGAAAATCTTTAATTTCTTTATTAAGATACAGTTGAACATTGTTCAGTCTACATGAGATTGTAGGCTTTCTGTCTTTAATGTTGTTGTTGAATTCTATCTTTAAGCTATGACGATTCCATAATGTGCAGTGGTTTAATCCAATGTTTTTGTATCTGTTGAGATTTACTTTGTGACCAAGTATGTGGTCAGTTTTAGAGATGGTTCCATGAGGTGTTGAGAAGATGGTATATTCTTTTGCATTTGGGTGAAATGTTCTAGATATGTCTATTAAGTCCATTTGAGTCATATCATCTGTTAGTTCCCTTATTTCCCTGTCAAATTTTTGTCTGGCAGACCTGTCCATTGGTGAGAGTGAGGGGTTGAAGTCTCCCACTATTAGTGTTGAGGTTTGATGTGTGATTTACGCTTTTTAATGTTTCTTTTCAAATGTAGGTACTCTTGTATTTGGGGCATAAATGTTCAGAATTGAGACTTCATCTTGATGGTTTTTCTTGTGATGAATGAGTTGTCCTTCTCCATCTCTTTTTGATTAATTTTAGTTTGATTTCTATTTTTTTAGATATTAGGATAGCTACACCAGCTTGATTCTTAGATCAATTTGACTGGAAAATCTTTTCCCAACTCTTTATTCTGAGGGAATGAATGTCTATCTTTGCAGTTGAGGTGTATTTCTTGTATGCAACAGAAGGATGGGTCCTGTGTTTGTATCCATTCTGTTAGCCTGTACCTTTTTATAGGTGAGTTGAGTCCATTGATATTAAGGGATAATAATGACCAATGACTGTTAGTAGCTGTTATTTTTGGTTTTGTTGATGGTGGTGGTATTGTGTTTGTGTTTTTTTTTTCTTTCCTTTTCTTTTTTTTTTTTTTGATTTTCTGGTGTGAGATTATCTATTGTCTGTGATTTTGTGGATGTAACTAACTTCCTTGTGTTGATGGAGGGAGGGGGCTTTTTGTTTGTCCCAGCCACCCGGCTAGCTTACATCCAAAATAATCACACAGAAATTGTATTAATTAAATTACTGCTTGGCCCATTAGCTCTAACTTCTTATTGGCTAATCCTTACATCTTAATTTAACCCGTTTCTGTTAATCTGTGTATCACCACGTGCCAGTGGCTTACTGGGAAAGATTCAGTATGTCTGATTCTGGCGACTCCATGGCGGCTCTCTCTGACGCACCGTCTTCTCCACCTACCTAAGTTCTGCCCTATCAGGCCAAGCAGTTTCTTTATTGATTAACCAATGAAAGCAACACATAAACAAAAGGACCTCCTATACCATCCTTGGGTTGAAATTTTTCTTCTAGTACTTTCTGTAGGGCCAGATTTGTGGTTAGGTATTATTTAACTCTTGTTTTGTCATGGAATATCTTGTTTTCTCTATCTATGGAGATTGAAAGTTTTGATGTTTATAGTAGTCTGGGCTGGGCTGGCATCCATGGTCTCTTTGTGTCTGCAAAACATCTGTCCAGGACTTTCTGGCCTTTAAAGTCTCTATTGAGAAGTCGGACATAATTCTTCTAGGCCTGCTTTTTTATATTATTTTGCCTTTTTCTTTTGTAGCTCTTAATATTCTTTCTTTATTCGGTATGTTTAGTATTTAGGGGACTTTCTCTTTTTTGTTCCAGTCTCTTTGTTCTGTTGTTCTGTAAGCTTCTTAGGTATGTTCTTCTTTAGGTTGGGAAAGTTTTCTTCTACGATTTTGATAAATATATTTTCTGTGCTTTGGACTTCTTCTATACGTACTATTATCGGGTTTGGTCTTTTCATGGTGTCCCAGATTTCCTGAATGTTTTGTGTTAAGAATTTATTGGATGTGTCATTTTCTCTGACCAATGAATCTATTTCTTCTATTGTATCTTCAATGCCTTAAATTCTCTCTTTCATTTCTTCTGTTCTGTTGGTTGTACTTGCATCTGTGGTTCCTGTTCATTTACCCAGATTTTTATTTCTAGAATTCCCATGTTTGTGTTTTCTTTATTGCCTCTATTTCAATTTTTAATTCTTGAACTGTTTCCTTCATCTGTTTGATTACTTTTTTCTTGGTTTTCCTGACTTTCTTTAAGGAATTTATTAATTTCTCTCAATTTTTTGTCTTTTCCTCCATTTCTTTAAAGGAATTTTTCATTTTCTCCTTAAGGGCTTCTATATCATCTTCATAAAGTTATTTTAAGGTTGGTTTTTTTCTGCTTCATCTGTGTTGGAAAATTTAGGTCTTGCTCTTGTAGAACCACTAGGTTCTGTTGGTGCCATATTCCTCTTTATGCTGTTGAATGTGTTCTTACAATGCCTTCTAACCATCTGGGTTTAGGGTAATTATATGTACACAGGCCTTGATTCTTCCTTCAAATGGTACAGGCGGTGTCTGTGCCTCAGGGTGCTGCTTTCCCTCTAATTGGTTCAGGTGGAGTCTGTAGCTTTGGGTGGCCTCTGATGCTGTTAGGGCTGGTAGTGGCATGGCCTAGTTGGGGAGATTTTCCTGTTGACTGGTTGTTGGTGTTCTTCCTCCAATCTGTACAGCTGGGGGCTGGATTGCCTCCAGGGGCCCCTCATGTGGCTGGGGATGGTGGGGGAGCAGCATCTTTCTCTTATCAGTGAAGGTGTGTGGTGATATCTTGTTTATACAAATAAAGTTTGCCTGAAGATCAGAGGGTGGAGCTAGTTACCAGCTAACAATAGAGGTCTGAGGTCTGTACAGACAGACTGAAAGCAATTTTGTTGGGCAGAAAGGAAGTTATAAGACAAGAAGAGTCAGGAACTCAGTCTCTTTTCAGCTGGGAAGTTGAGTAAGTATGGTGGCTGTGGGTTTACTCCTTTGTCTCTCTGATCTCCTAACATTTCCCCCAATATCTGACCCTGAGCTATTATTAAAGACCTATTTTGTCTAAGACCTATTAGAACTGATGCTGCACAGGTGGGGACTCTGCATCTGGGGTGCTCTGATGCAGTTCCTCCTCCATTCAGTGCAGGTGGGGGCTGAAGCGCTTTCCTCCATCAACAGTCAAATTATGCTATCAACCATATCCCAGTGTGATAAGAATGTAAAGCTTATCCATGCTATTTGGAATTAATACAGATTTGATAATTATTTAATGGAATACAGAATAAACTAGCATTTCATAAATGCAAAGGTTATACTGAAGCATTCAAATGTCTTAATTTTACCAGCTTATTAGTGTAACATTCTTTTAAGTGAAATGCAGCCTTTAATGTAAATGGAATTGAGCCTGTATTGATCTTTCTTCAAATTTTCACTGCAGTGATGTATTTTATGAGGGTCTTGGTGCCCAATTAATTATGCATTGTTGCAGGAGATGACACTTTTTTTTTGTGCCAGACCCTACTCACACTCAGTGAGCGTCATCTCATGTGGTCTTGGCAGTGGTCCTCAGGGAGCTATGTCATTTCTACTCAAGCTTCCAGTGAAGACAGGAAAGCATAACAAACTTAGGTCACTTACCTGTTGCTAATACGGCGAGTGAGTGTCCTAGGCTTAGAGGCCAGACAGTCTGCCCACAGAGACCATTCTCTTAAACAGTGCCTTACAGTTTCTGCTCTTACAGAGAACTACATCATCTGGACCTGGATCAAAAATAAAGCAGGGAGCCACCAGCTGGGTGGCTTCACTTCAATTTGAGACTTCAAGTTGAAGTCTCAGTGTAAATATATTGTTCAAATAAAATGTTCCTAATATACTAATGAAAATTTCTAAAATGTAACGATAATGTGAAAATTCTTTAAATCGATTTAGGGTTATTCTGAGATTTAAAAGAAAATATATGCGGCTTTCTACAAATTGTCTTTTTTTTTCTTTCCCTCTTTTTCTCTTCTGTGAGAACAAAGGAAAAATAAAGCTCCAATTCAGAGTCATGTTGTTAGTGGCAATTATCATTTCTCACTGAAAGTTACAGTTTCAAGAGGAGGAAAATGAAGACAATCATATGTCACATGACAATGATTTTTAAATCTCTTAAGTGCAGTATACAAATGAAAGATGAAAGCAATATTCAGAGCAACTAGAAAGGGCTGTATACTATACAGTTTTAATAGAAATTGATACATGCCCTTGTAAAACTTCCTTAGTGTATTTTCATATTCAGTCCATCGATAAACATCATTTCTCAAAACTATGTAAGTGATTAAATATTCAATCTGACAAATATTCCATGAGAAATATCTTTGCAAAAAACTAAAGCTGTAAAACCCCAGACCATGTTTGATAGTCAGCGACACAAAACGTTAATATTGGTTTTTATACCAGCTTGGCATAAACCTACAATGTGATCATATGTTTCTAAAACAGCTGCTTCTAGAGTAAGCCTTTTGCTTTTCAGAGCCCTACACTCCCTGGAAGGATCCAGTGGAGAAATTCTACTCCAAAATTTATTTTTGTAAGGCAAAAATGGGCAATATTCTTAGAGGCGTGGAAGATAAACATGAATCTTATCCCACTCACCCCAGCTCTGGCTGGTACCCTCAGCTATGCATGGATGCGGAAGTGAAGGGTTCAATCAAGCATTAGATTTAGGTTTATCGAAGTTACATCAGAAACTCCTGGACTGACCATTTTGAGATTTAGAAATCCTCAAGAGTATAACAAATTCATCCTCGTGTTCTTCCTTTCGTGCACAAATATACAAAGAGATGTACGAATTCCCAGAGGAGTCACTCTATGTGATGAATGTTTAATTCTGTTCGAAATTCATATATTGAAGCCCCGAGCCTCAATATATTGGGATGGGAACTTTGGGAAGCACGATAGTGGAATGTTTGTGTTCTTCCATGGAGATGCCCAGCCTCCATGGAGAGATATCACTTTGGAAAATTGGCTAATCAGTGAATGATTCAACCTCACAATGGGGAGAAACGATCCTATTAAAAAGCTGTAAATCAGTCTGTCCCTTTGGCTCTTTCACCAAAAAGGGCCACAGTGTTGGGGACATCTGGAAGTTGGGAATTGGAGCATAAGTTATCATCATGACAGAAGAAATATCACCAACTCACCTACATCGTGGACTTTGCTGTTTCTCATAAAATAAATGTCTGATGTAAATGATGACATAGGCCTGCGTATTTTTCTAAATTACCAGAAACAAACCAGCACAAAAGAAAATTAGGGTTAGAAGAGGTGACTTGGTCACTGTCTTTTCAGAAAGGAGCTGAGAAGACCAGGGAAGGATCAGTCAGTAAAGTGCTGCCATGCACTCAAAAGAGCTTGAGTACAATCCACAGTGATTTGTCAACAGCCACTCAAGATGTGGAGGCAGGGGGATTGTCGTGTTCTCTGGCCCACCAGTCTAGTCAAAGAGGTGAGTTCAGGTTCAGTTGAAAGATTGTCTCAAAACACAAGATGCAAAGAAATTGAGAGAGATGCTGAACATAGAGCTTCAATCTACTACACATGCACATGTATAAACACACACATATGTAAACCTGCACACATGTAAAGACATGCATTTAAACATGTAAGCACACATATTCAGAAACAGAAGGTGGTAAGAACACACCACCCTTTCCAATCCATGTAAGGACAGAAGAAAGCTATATTTTCAACTAAAAAGAAGCTCTGCCATCATCAGCTGCCCCTGATCACACTCTGATATCCTATTTTCAGCCTCCAGAACAGTGAGAAATAAATGACTACAGTCGGAGCTACTCAACCAGTGGGATTTTGTTTGAGAACACAGTAAGAATTACTTCTTTCAATTAACTCCTTACTTTTGAAACATGGTCTTTCTGTGTAGACAGGCTGGCCTCAAACGTTCATTATTTTAACATTTACTACTTCGTTGAAAAATTTGTCTTCAAATAGTGTCTCATTTGGAGGTCCTAACAGTTAAGACTTTCCTATGTAGAATTCTGTGGAGACTTGGCTTGATTGAGATGGGAAATGAACTGAATAGATATATAAAGGCTCCAGCTGGCTTATTCACTATCTAGCCTGAGTAAAATCACAGTATGGCAAAGCACATATATACGCCATGTATCATATCATGGAGACGGTCTTCATGGCTACTAGAAATATTACTTTATCTGCTGTATTACTGCAGTTATTTACCTAAGTTATTAATTGCTTATATATCTTGTGTTACTTTTCAAGGCTGTGTCAAAATATCTAAAAAAAATTAACTTACTAGAAGAACCCTTTAATTAAGCCCATGGCTTCAGAGACTTTGGTCTACTGCAGGGCCAGTGCCAGTGCTCTGGGTTTATGGGAAATAAAATATCACAGCAGGAAACTTAAGACAGAATGAATCTGCTCATTTTATGGTGTATGTTACACAAAGAAGCAACGACAAAGGACTGAATCTTGGTATCTCCTCTGTGGACACATCCCTGTTGATGCCACCTCCATCTGGCTGGTATTACCTAAATAGAAAGTCTGTTGAATTAATTTGAAAAAATGCGTGCAGTTAATATATTCACAATAATAGTTCTCATTCGCAGGGTGCTTACTATATGATGGGTGGCACATGTGTTTGGTTGCATGGATTACTGGGTTCTTTTCCTCACAGTAACATAATCTTACAGCATGGATATTGTTGTAATATATTCAACAATCCTATGAAGTTGATGCAGTTAAGAACTGGGAAGAGGGCTTGCTGGACCAGCATGAGGACATTAGCTCACATCCCCAGCATCCAAACAAAGGCCACACATAAACTGGGTGCCTGAAGCCCCAGTGCTAGAGAGGAAGGAAGAAACAGAGACTATGGGATCCCTGTAGCTCATAAGTTTGATATGCTGCTGAAAAAGTAGGTTCCATTGAGAACAATTTGTCAAAAACCAAGCTTGAGAAGTGATTGAGGAGGACATACTAACTTCAGCTTCTGGCCTCTATATACACAGTGCACTGACATACATGTGCATACATGCATATCACTCACCCACACACAATATTCATTTTCCAAACTGTAGTTCAGTACTGGAATCTGAACCAAAGCTTTTGTTTTTATAACCAGGGAATTAATGCATTATGGTGTTCAGGAGGCCGGTGTGCATAGGCCCCGACATTCACAGCTGTGCTTCTTATCAGCCATATAGCCATGAAAATCTTATAAAAAATGTTCTAAACTCCAGCATCTTTCCATCTGAAAGTTAGGAAGAGTACAAAATACCTATTCATGTGTTGTGTTGAGTTACAATGACTTATTACACTCGAGCACTTAAAATCATCTCCCACTTTGTAGTAAGTACTGCCGGAGTGTTAGCATTTTTATGATCATAGATCACTTTCATTGGATACTACACATTTAGCACTGTAAATTTTTATTGCCTAATTTGCCACCTTGCTTTCAGTGCCAGAATGCTTTGCAACCCTGCTCTGCAGCCATACTGCCAGTGTTTACAGGAGCCCTAATCATTTTCCCCTGAGATAAAATCCCTTTAATTCAAAGCTCGGGTCAAAACTGAGCAAGACCCTGCAGGTGTAACTTAGTGCTACCTAAATAGAACGGATGAATAGAGGAGGCGCCTGGGTATTTCTAGGCAGAAACAAAATCAAATAAGTGAGTGACTGCAGGCATCGTATGTCGTACTATTACAAGAGCAATTTGTTAGTCTACTAAACATAGTAGAATATTGGGTTTTAAGCAAACAAAGGAAATAATGAAGTAACATCAACTAATTCTCTGCAAGCACTGCATGTATTGGGTTTAACACAGATTTAAATAATAGGATGCCAAGGAGGAAGGGGACATAAAGCTACATTTCAATGACACTGAATAGTAGCTCTGTTTAAGGAAGGTTATTTTATCTTTTAATGGTGCCAGGTGTAAGATACAAGGAAAGAATTCCTGAAGGACATCCCAAGAAACAATGGCCAGTCTCAAACAGAGAAATCACTTGAACGCCAGAAATAACCAGAATGATTTGTTGCTTTTAATATACAATATCCATTTGTTAGCTACGAGAAAGAATCAGTCCTCCTAATTAGTGCAATAGCTTCCACTAATCGTGATCTGTCACACCCTACAATTTGCTCTTAATATCAAATAAAATATTAAAATGTGTGACTTTTTATACCATCAGACTTTAAAAAATCTCAGTAAGTTATTTTAATCAATATACTTGTTTTAAGTAAAAGCCATTTACTCTCCTGACTTGTACATTAACCTTCCATTAAGTATTGGTGAAAAAGTTAAATGTACCTTAGTCAATAATGCTAATGCAGGAGCTGTTGTATTACCTATGGAGAAATGCGTATTCATATTATGTTAAAGTGGCTGTTCTTAACGATTAGCCATTATGTGTCAGGAAACTGATAATAAATTTGAAATATTCCACAAGACAATGAATTATAATGTTGAAACTAAGTTCTCTGTACTGTAATAATTTTGAAATGAGGTCATCTGCTTCTTCTGGTCAGTACCTTTTAAGGCAATGATATTGAAGTGATGAAGACACTTTTGGTGACACTTGAACTTCACCTTGCAGTTGCACATCGTGGTGGGTAATAAATGGGTCTGCTAATTGAAACAGAGGCGTGCACATCTACCATGCAGCAGTGGTTTTACCGGCACCCCTTTTAAGTAATGTGCCAAGCTGCTTATGCTAACACGGAAATTCTTCTAATTGAAAACCATGATAGAGATTTTTGCTTATCCGACAAGCACAAAATGATATCCATTTTGAATTCCCTATTGCTGAACATTGGCATACGCCTTTAAGACCCTGCAGATAGTCTCTTGATTCTACTGTAAAGTAAAATTAGCAAAGTGGATTCTAATGGACTTGTAAAATCTTGCACATGTATTTACTCTTCACTGAAAAAAAAACCTAAATATGTAAATAAAGAGGTGCTTCCAAGTTAGGCAAGAAAAATAGGCAGTTTATGAATAGTTTTTCCAGGTATCTCCATCCATTGCTGCAAAATGTGGATATTCATTTCTCTTCATGCCTTAGTACCCAGAAATATTCCTCCATGTTTGCAGGACTAACCATGACAACTACAGATGTAGAAATATATTTGAGTGTTAGGAACTTGTCATAAGTCATTAAATTATATTAATGAGTGTTTCTGTATTTCCCATATGTGTGTACACTTACTCTATTAAAAAAGGAAGCTAAAATTTTACATATACAAATATAGACATGTGTATGGCACATATATGTATATATTTTCTGCATAGATTTTAGTTTCTAGAGAGTCTGTATATGCTAAATATTCATAAAAATTTAACTTTCTCATGAATCCTTCTTGTTAGCATAATTAAAAACAAAACAGAAATGAATGCCTAACCTGAAAGTTAATAAAATGTCTTGAAGCCCATGGCATCAATTCCTCCCTAACAAACAGGTTAAAACTGACTTTTCCTGATGCTAATGCTAACAGAATGGTGGTCTGATTCTGCACATCAATTCCCAAGAGTCTCAGTTTGTAAGATAAAGTAGGATTCCGTGAATCTCATATCATCAGATAAGATACTTATTTGTTATATGTTAAAATAAACTTAATCTCAACATTCACGTAAATTATTAACTCTAGACAGAGCAATATATTTTTGTCGTGCCAGTGCTCAAGAGACTAAAGCAGGAGAATTGTTTCAAGCTTGGGTCTAGATCTGAGTTAAATGCCACATGCCAGGCTGCACAGAATTCTATAGGAAGACCTTGTTTCACACACACACACACACGCGCACACACACACACACACACACACACACACACACACACACACACACACACACACACACACACACACACACACACACACACACACACACACACACACACACACACACACGCACACACACACACACACACACACGCGCACGCACACACGCACACACACACACGCACACACACACACACACATTTATATTACATCATTTTATGAAATATGTATGATTGAACAAAGAAAGTAGTCAAGGATGTCATAGTATATAACCATTGCTATGTAAATTTTCAAGTAATCATATGTCATTTTCTTTTAATTTTTCTCATCAATAAAACTGCTTTGAGGCTTTGAGGGATGTAAAGTTTCATAGAAGCAAATATTGTAATGTTCAAAAATGAAATGAGAGCATGATGGGAGAAGGAGCACGGCAGAAATAGCTTAAGAGTCAGAGGTTAGATAAAACTGCTGCAAAACAATGTCTTCTGGACAGAGACTTTACACTCATGAATCCACTGTTGCAGTCACTGCCTGCATATGATTTACACAAGATCAAAGTAGTCAATGGTGCAGCGTGAATATGGAAGGGGACCATGAGAGCCAACCCCTCACTGAGTGACAGTCTCGTCTTTGTTTTTGTTTTCTGAAATGTAGCCCATGATAAGATTGCCCATGTTCCACTGACTGGCCCTACAGCCATGACTATACAGACAGTACTAATTAGATTATTTTAGTTATTAAGAAAGAAAAAAATATGAAGCTGGAAAGAGGACTGCAGAAGGGCCTAGGAAAATTTGGAGGGGGAGTAGAAACTGGATATTTTCTCAGAAAATGATATGCATACACATATGAAAATATCAAAGAATAATTTTTAAGAAATTGAGAATATTTGCTTAAATAGCCTCAAATATATAAAATCCCCATGTCAGCATAATTCACCATGTCCACAGCGTCATTTTGGTTAGCTTTCTGTAAGCTGGGTTTATATCACTGAAAAGCCATAGATTTAGATAAGGACAATTATATACATCTATACTCTTTGCACTATCAATTTTTGAGAATGTACAGAGACTAGACAAAAACCTAACTACAAACTTAATTTATTTCCTTTGTGAAAATTTACCCTATTTTGAGATTAAAAATCACAGGGAGAACAGGCATTCCTCAAACTCACAATGTCCCTTAGTCTCCCAAATGCTGACGACAGGCGTGCAGCATCACACCCCGTATACAATTATTCTGTCATTACCATGGTAATATGTGTCCTCAGTAGCTTGTCCTTAAATACCATTTTCAAAATTCTATTTTGGAGGGATTTATTTTGTCAGGTTGTTTTCCATACTTCAGAGTACAATCCTTTACTGAGTTGTTACCATAAGCTAAAACAAAATTCTCCCAACCTTACATATTTTCGCATTTACCTATTTTGGTGGGGAGCTGAGCATGCAAGCGTCACTTCACATGTATCAAAATGAAAGGGAACTTGCAACTTAGAAAAACATAAATTAATTTTCAGTGAAGAGCCACATGGAAATATTTGGTATTCTGGATAATGCTACCCAAAACAGACATTCACCAAAAGGTCTTGAGAATGGAGTGCCAGAAAATTCCTATTCCACAATGTCTTACTTGTCTTCTAATCACTTTGTGGTAGAAACCATGGTTTCAGTCCTGCCAGACACGGGTGGTGAACTGATATATGGGTGTGAGATAGACCAGAGATCTGTGCTTTATTTCTTTCCTATTGAATTTAAAAGATATAATGGACGTAAATCCTTTAAAACTCTTCTGGCAGAGGCAGCCTTCCATACTGGAAGGAGCTGTATATCATGAAGTTTAACTGCAGAAGCTCTGCAGCCAGGACCGCCTGGGTGTGAATCCCCCCTTTGCCACATTTCCTCACTCTGCTCTGAGTAAGTGTGCAACCTCTTTGTGCATGTGGGGTTTTTCATCTGTGAAGTAACGAGAGTGATCAGGTGACTTCACAGAATAGATGGAGGATTCCAACAAAACAATTCCTGATGAGTATTCAGAACAGAGCTGTTAATAAGGTCTTGGTAAACTGTTATTAGGATGTTATAATTACCAATAGATACAGCACTTAATAAGTATTAGCCCCTTTCCTCTTCTGCTTATCTCAAAGTGGACTCATTTTTATTAGATTTTTGTCTTTTTTTCTATTTTGTAATGTACTTGATGTTATTTTTTCTTTTCATATACTTCCCGGTGTCTTATCATTATTGATAATATATTATTGTTGTGTTTGATATTTGAAAGAATATTCAAACCCTCCTTTTGTTTAAAAGAAACCATTCCTATTCAGGGTCTTAAGAAGTGGATTTGCTTTTGAAATGACATTGCATTTTCAAAGAAGATTACTTCTGCTTAGGGAGGATGATATAGAGAATTCATTCTGACCCTTTAGAGCATAAACAAAGACTCTATTCAAGTTTCATAAATTCTTTCAGCATGCCAGATGTAAAATCAATCGGCTGTAGTAGAAATATAGGCTCATATTTTAAAGGCTGCATGATTCTAATTGCTTGGTCTGCAATTTTTTGAAACAGTAATATGAGGGGTGTTGCTTGAAACATGTTTTTACTTTTAGAATGTTCTGTTTGATTTTGGAAAGTGCCCTTAGATCAATGTATCAGGACCCTCTTTTAGAAACTTAATAAGACAAATACACTTTTTTATTTCAAAACAACCTCTCAGAAAGTTTGCTCCCATGAAAACAGATCATCAGTGTTCACCATTTACCATGACTATTCAAAAATGAGGTCATATATCCAATGAGATGTCTTTAAAATATATGATTTAAAAGACTCAAGAGACTGAATATTTTCAATGACATTACATATCATAAGAAAAAAAGAAAACATAGCAAACTCAGGTTCAAGCTATTATACCAAGAACACAGACAGTAAAAAATTGAGTGGCCAATTAATGACTTTGAAAGGACAGGTTAGCAGGTATTATAGAGCTCAGTTTCGTGTGTCTAGTCTCTGTATATTATTATCATGCTGTAAGAAAATAAAACAAAGGGAATTGCCTGATTCATTTGGTCATATACAACAAGCCCTTAACAAAACGGTTCCAATGGGTAGTACTGTTAGCACAACCTTCACATCAAATCCTTTACAGAACAAGGCCTTGCTGAAAATGCTTCCTACTAAAGAAACTTTTATCTATATACACAATCTAGATCAAAAGCAAGACATTAATTTTCCTTGTTAAATTTAATGAAATTGGCAATCATTTATCTGGAGCCCTTCAGGTCAAAATTATTTAGATATTTGCCTGTTCCTATATTTTATAAATAAAATATGATCCATATAGAGCATTGATATTATAATAAAAAGAATTAGTATATCTTATAAGTATACACTATATATATACTATATATATTAAAATAAATAGCATAAAACCATCGAATTTGCAAACCAAAAGTATTTTCTTTGAAGACATTGGAAATTTCTCATTTATAAACAAGTAATTACGGACTTACGATGCAAAAGAAGAAATTAAAATGTTTTTGAAAATAAAGCATAATTACTAAACTCTCATATTTAACCATTTAGTAAATGGAATGATTGCTGAGGTTGGAAAGATAGCTCAGTCAGCAGTGTTTGCTGTGCCAGTATAAACGCCTGAACCTGATACCCAGAACCCCAATTGGAAAAGTTCAGAACAATATCGATGCTTATAATCCAAACACTGGTGAGGCTCAGAGATGGAGAGATCCCTGGGGCTCACTGACCAAACAGCCTCGCCTAATTTGTCACCCAGTGATTCAAAAGGTAAGATGGGACAGTTCCTGAGAAATAGATCAGACACTGACTTCTAGCTACCAAGTGAATGTGTACACTCCTGCACATAATACTGCATACCCATGGACCCATATGAACACAACACACATGCACACACAGAGAGAGTACTCCAACATAAAATTTATAGCACTCAATATGCCATCCAAAACTAGCAGACAGAAATTAAGAAAAAATATACCCAAACAAATAGAAGAAGCACACAGAAAACCAAATAGATATGGCCAAAAAGTAACTCCTCATAGAATATCATTTTTAAAAACTAATACATATATGTATTATATATACATATATGTATATATATATATAAAAGCATGAGTATTTAATACTTCAAGAGAAAAAACATAAGTCTCATAAAAAGGAAAACTATTCAGAATAACAGCTCAAGGTTTTCTCAAGGAACACTTTGAAAGCCTGAAGATTCTAGAGTGGCATACCCCAAATTCTAAGAGGTCACAGATGCCAAACTGAACTAGTATACCCAGTACAACTGTTATCCAGTTTTGAAGGAGAAAGAAAAGCTTTCTAAAAGTATTCATAGCCACCATGTCAGATTTAAAAACCTAAAACAATACTTTGGCCAAAAAGAGAAGAAGAAGCACAACCAAGCAACTTCAGAAAGAAAACAAAGCTAAGCTCCAATTACTGAAACACAAAGAATGTCTAAGAACACAAATAGCAAAAAAAAAATTTAAAAATCTCCTCATAGTTTGAAAGATATGAACCAACACATGAAATGAAAGGATATAAAAAGTATTTCAAGCAGGTGGGAAAAGAAAGCAAGTGGGTATCGCTATTTCAGCATATGAAAAACACTTTGAACTATAATCAATAAGAAGAGATAAAGAACATTTTATTTAAATCAAGATAATCTTGAGAAACATTAATTAAGAAGATAATACAATCATAAATACATATGATACAAATCCTGGTACACCTGATATCATAAACAACATTATTGCTGAAGTGAAAGACAGGATAATATCAGCATATCAACAGTTGGTTTCAATGCCCTCATCTTCTCAATGTACAGGACATCTGGGCAAAAAAGAGGGAACTGAACAAATGAGAACTGAAGAGGGAAAGATTGCAAAAAAAATTCTGAATATTTTAAATAAGTATTTTTAAAACTTTTGTTTCATTAAATGGGAAATTAAAAAAAGATGATTGTTTAGATTCATTCAAACTACCAAAATTAAACCAAGAATAGATCAACAACCTTAACAGACCAATAACAAAGGAGGATATTGAAACAGTAATAAAAGGGCTTGAACCAAAGAGAAGTTGAGGGCCAAATGGATTCAAAGCAGAATTCTAGCATACTTTCATTGAAGATCTATAGCCAATTCTTAAACTATTCAAAAAATATAAAGAGGAACAAATCCAAATTCTTTTTACAAAGTCAGTATTGCTTCAATATCAAAATCAGGTAAAGACACGAGGAAAACAAACTATAGTCCAATATCCCCAAAGATACAGTAGTCTTATATTGGGATTTAAAAGTCCTTAGTAAAAAATTTTTCAAACGCAATACATTCATATATTGAAAAGATCATTGATCATGACAATATTTGCTTCATTCTGGAGATGAAGGGATGAATCAACATACATAATAAATGTTGCCCATCACATTAAAATCCTCAAAGTCAGAAATCAAATGATAATCTCATTAGAGGAAGAAAAAAGCCTTGAAGAAAATCCAGTCTCTTTGTGAGTAAACTTTTGAAGAGGCCAAGAATCATCATCATTACCACCATTACCATAATTTTCATAATAATCATTATTATTACTAGTATTACTAACATAATAAAATCTCTATGGAATGGCCTATATCCAACATCATGCTAAGTGTAGAAAAAGTCAAGTCATTCCCCATCAAATCAAGAATAAGACTGTAGCACCCATGCTACTACGTGTACCACAGTACTACACCAGTAGCGCAGCGCATGCACTACAAGACAGTTCCGCATTCACGCGCCAGGAAAGAGGTTGGATATTTAAATACACAAAGACACAGAGACAGAGACACAGGTCATCCTTGAAACAAGAATGCCAAGAATGCCCCCTTTATTGTCAACTTATATAGGGCTCTGGCCATGCCCCAGCTCTAGGGATCTTTCAGCTGCAAGCCTCTCCAGAAACCACTCCTCTGCCATCAGCTCCAGGCTGCTCAGAGTAGAGGAAAACAAGTTGTTTACAAAAAAATTCAGGGTCTGGTGATCTGCGGTCCCCAACATATCCCTCTTTTCTATAATTAGACCATGGTTTTGGACTGGCATGGGCGTGGCACAAGTATGATCTGCCGATGGGGCCACAGTCGTGACAATAGCAGCCACTACAGGTCACAGAGATCTCAAAGTCCAATGATCTCAAAGTCTTTCTTGGCCAGGGTGGCTCCACCAGGCTGGGCACCAAATTGTCCAGGGCGGTGCGTCTCCTGCAGCCACCGGGAGAAATCCTGCTACTTGCACTGCAAGCTCCTCGCAGAGTGGGAACTGCCACCATCTTCTGGGCCTCTCCATGACCATTCACAGAGTTGGCTGCCTCCCTTATAAACCTCTGCTCCAGGTCCAAAATGGTGTGGGGAGCAAAGCGGTGCCAGGAAACAAGCCTCCACATTTCATCTTTCTGCGGCCTCCAATTTACCCTCCTGCCTCTTTATTACATTGATTACTTTCCTGCTGGTCAGCCTTCCGGAGGGCATCCCTCAGAGAATCTCTAGTTCCCTATCTCAGTGGTGCCTCCTGCTTGGGTGCCTGCACCACCCGAAACCGCTATCAGGTAAGAGCCTGGGGAGTTGAAATGCATACATACCATATACCCATCTTCAATCGACCCTCACCATTCCGAGGGCCATTTCTTAGAGTCTCCCTAGTTCCCAATCCTGCTGGGGCCTCCACTTGTATTGTATGGTTGTCCTATGCCTGTAGTGCAGCGCCTGCGCTACAAGATGGTTTGCAAGCCGGGCAAGGGCCTAGAGAATGACACACACACACACACACACACACACACACACACACACACACACACACACATATTGAGAGACATGTCATCCTTGAAACAAGAATGCCAAGAATGCCCCCTTTATTGTCAGCTCATATAGGGCTCTGGCCATGCCCCAGCTCTCAGGTCTTCCAGCTGCAGGTCTCACTAGAATCCATTCCCCTGCCATCAGGGTCTCATGTTCAGAACAGCTGCAGGCTTCTCAGAGCAGAGGAAAAACTAGTTGTTTACAGAAAATTCAGGGTCTGGTGGTCTACAGTCCCCAACATAAAACAAAGTGTTGCTCTCCCCATCCCTACTCAGTAGTGCTTGATATCCTAGCTAGAGAAATAAGACAACAGAAGAAAACCAAAGGGACACAGTAGGAAAAGAAGAAAAGTATTCCCATTGTGGATGATCTGAATCCATACATAAGTGACCCTGAAGACACTACAAATAACCTCCTAGAGCTGATAAATGTTTTCAGCACAGTGGTGGTATATGACATTAATACACAAAGATCAGTAGCCTACCAATACATGAATAATAAACATACTGAAAGAGAAGCCAGTGTTGCTGTTCTTAACAACAGAATTCATAAGACAATAGAGTGTATCCTGGAACTCTGTGGGAAGAGGGGGTTAGGAAAGGGAACAGCTGATGTGAAAATCTTTAAGTCGGAAGAAGCTTAGCATGCTTGAGGAACAGAGGAAAGCGAACATGATTTGAGAGCATATGATTAGAGAGAAGGTACTTTGTGAGGACACAGAGCAGCTTTGCATCAATTCAGAAATATGTGAGGTAAGAATTGTCTTCTGAGTATAACAATAAGTGATTGCAAAGGTTTAAATGAAAGAGGTGGTAACCATTTATCATCCCATCCCACATCATGATTTCTATCTTCTAAAGATAAATATACTGGGAGGGTAGATTTATAGGAGAAGAAAATAGAAACAGAAAAGTGTTCACCAGACAAGATTGATGGTAATGAATTTCTATTGGGAAATGAAGAAGGAGGGTTCAAGGCTATGTTTATGTGTACGATTGAGCTTTTATGAGAAGTTTTGAGGCTGTGTTTAGGTGCAGGATGGAGCTCTTACTGGATAGCAGATATAAGTGAGACAAAGATATCTGTGGGTAGGTAACTGAACATGAAGGAAAGAGATCTGTTTGTGTTGTTGTTGTTTTATTTTTCTTTTTGTTTTTTGAGGCAGGGTTTTTCTGTGTAACAGGCCTAGCTCTCCTGGAACTAGCTCTTGTAGAACAGGCTGGCCTCAAACTCACACAGATCCACCAGCCTCTGCCTCCCAAGTGCTGGGATTAAAGGCATGTGCCACCATCGTCCATCCAAGAGATCTGTTTTTAATGTGAGACTTCCAAGAAGAAAGTGTGAAGTAAGCAGTCAGCTTTATGAAAGTGAAAGTTGGAAAAGTTATGGATTGAAGCTATGAGGATCTATTGCTGTAGATGTAATTGCTTAAGGAGAAACGTGGGCTAAAAGAGAGAAATGGCTACCCATTTAGTCTTCCTGTACTTTAAGTTTAGGCTGGCCTGAGGAAAAAGAGATGCAGAAGCAGAAACAAAATATTAGAAGAAAGCCAAAACAAAGTATTTAAAAAACAGTTATTCTTTATAATAAGATTCATGTTCACCTAGGACTTACATATTCCTGGTGAAAATACAATGAACATAATAAACATAAAAGATGAATAGATAATGAAGAACATTTGTTTCCATAGGAAAAAACTTTAAAAAATAACACTGATGCATATTGTTGCCTTTAGAAAAAAGGCTTACAGTGTAAATACTTTGGTGATGATAGAAAATTCTTAACTTTGTCGAAGAGCAAATTAAAGATAAAATGATGATAGTACAAAAACTTCTGTATTCGAGGTTATCCTTGAATTTGATAAAGGCAATCTCAGAGCATGAGACAGATAAAGTCAGTCCAGAATAACACTTCTAAATAGGGTGCAGAAACTATTACTGGGGAAAAGTATTTCCAATATTAGCTTTGAAAATGCAAAGCTAAATGCATTGTTTAGGAAGCAATACTGTCAAAGGTCATGGTATCTGAGATGGTGTGAGTTAGGTTGACAGAAAAGCTCCATTTTGAATCAAATGAAATTGATGAAGTAAAATACCTGGAGGGTAAAGAAGCACAGTCATTGGGGAGATGAGAGAAACTGTATCCCAGAGCCTGGTTGAGAGGACTGTTCGGAAGTTCACTAACCCAAATGCCTCACAGAGTTTCCTTAGCAAGATGAAGGAATAGGATCTAGGATTGGTGGGTGTGGAAATCTTGAGGCGGGGGAAACTGATGGCTCCTCCCATAAATATAAGCCCTTGATTTGGGTTTTCTAGTATCCCCCATTACATGCCAGGCATGCTTCTTCCCTGGGTTTAAAAACTCAAGAAAAAGAGGAGCGCATAGCTAAGTGCAAACAAAGTATATGTCTTATTCAGTTAGCGAAACATCAGTAAAATTAGACATATGTAATAGCAGATATTCGCATCCTGAAATCAAAATGAATCCTAATCCAAAAGATTTTAAAATATTATCATGCTGTTTTCTCTTTTAATTGGTACTGCGTTTTAAACTACATCTATCCTAGTCAGCTACAAAAGGAAATTATCTAAATCTCTATCCCTTTAAAGAACTCAAGATTCAAAGGTTGAGATGGAATTCTGTTCCCCAAAGAGGCTGAATAGCAAGCTGGTATCTAGCTCACCTTCTTCTGTCTTCCAAGAAGTTCTCCTGCTTCTCCTTGCTCCTCCTTGAAAACCTTTCTCCCCTAGGCTCCTCCTCCCTATAACTTCCGGCCAGCTGGTTGCTGATGCAACCTCCTGACTGCAGGTGAATTTTATTTAATCAAACACATCTTTGCATCATTAAACAAATATTTCAGAGCATAAACAAAAGTAACACACTTTAAAATAATATTCTATAACATTGAAATCGTGTTTTAAAAGCTTGGATTTGAATGAATTTACCTAGGGAGAGATTATGACACTTAAAAAGGTAGAAATACATGTTTTAGGAAATCTCAACTCTCAAGGGCAAGGAGAAAACTTTGAACTTGATGGTATATAACTATAATACAAATGTTTCAGATTCTGACATATATGGCTATAGCATTGAATACCAAAGAAAAATCCCCCAAGCTATTAAGAGATAAGGACATACCAATGAGAATCCCATTGATAACTGGTCTAGTCAGCTTTTTGCTGCTGTAAGAAATATATGATATTATCAAGTCATGAGAAAAGGTTCATTTTCCTCACAATGCTGAAAGTCCCAGTCTGTGACTGTTTGTCACCCTTGCTTTAGTCTGTCTTTGGTCAGTAACAGCAGGAAAGCAAGAAAGCATAAAAGAAGAAACATTTTTTTCCATGGTAAAGGAATAAAAACAAGTAAGAAAACAGGGTTCAACATTCTCCATTAACATCATTTCTGAATGAGCAAAAACTAGACTCTGTCTGCCAAATATTTCTGCCATCTCCCAAAAGTGTCTTGGTGTAAGTACCAAATTTTTGATACCTGAGTCTTCAAGGAACATTTACAACCCAAATGGCCTTAAAAAGCTTAGCAGAGAAATCCTGGAGGAAAGATTTGAACCTGGAAGCTAAGAGATTGAATGCTGAAAGGGAGTGAAGAAATCTAATGGTACTGAGAAAGCTCTGTTGCAAGAATCTGGACCATCCACACACAAAAGTAGAAAGTAAGATTGACATTCAGGAGTGGACATTATGTCCTATGACTTTTATATAGTTTAAAGATAGCATATTAATCGTTTGTATTTGCTAAGAGCAAAGTATTAAGTGGGATTTTATAGATGTAGAGAAAACAGAAACTAGGAATATGGGGGTATGATGATAATAACAGAAGTTACCAAAACAAATATAAGGCAAATAAATACAATAACTTGGGAAGTTTTGTTTTATTAGTTCAGTTTTACTAGTGAAATGTGAAGCAATAACATTCATAATAAGTTTAAGATGACCTGAAGAAAAGTCAAGAAAAAAGACCCTCTTATCCAAGAAGCCTATGTAGTCCTGGGAGAGGGGGAGAAAAGAAAGGAAAAGAAAAAAAAGAACAGCAATCAGCAATATTGACAGAGAAGTCTTTAAGTTGAGATACTCAATAAAGAGATAGTGCCATAAATGAAAGCAATTTTTATTAAGAGACTTCTTGCTCCATAGGTGGAAATGATTCCTTTGTGTACAGCCTCCCTGGTCTCTGATTGAAATTAGGATCTCTTTACAAGGCATGTGTGAACAGCACAAGTCACGCGATGAACCAACGGCTATCAAGAACTAATGGCTCATGTCTATACAAGTTATGTTGTAAAGGAGATAGAACATAAGAAAAGAAATGTGTTTTTGTTTGTTTGATTGGATTTTGTTGTGTTAGAGATCAACCAAGGTCTTCTGCTTGCTAGACAAGCCTTGGATCACTTAGTTGTATTTCATCTCCCTGCCCCTTCCCTTTTTAAATCATGAGAACTGGCTTATGGAGAGCCGGGTTTCTTTGGGGTAATGATGTGGTGACATAGTCTGGGAATTATTAAGAACATATTTTTAAGTTGTACAAAAATAGTGATTTTTCTGGTTAAGATCCAAAAGAGTTGGATGGAATAATGCCATTGATAAAGCATAGAAAATAAGGCATTTAACTGAGACTTTTATGATGCTCCTGTTGAACACTGAAATAAAGTTGACTTGATAACTGATCTATCTAGAGGGATTGGTTGCCAAGTAACTGGCTGATAAGGGGTAGAAGCAAATCTCAAAATGAATTATTTATTGAAGAGTACAATTTTCAAGCCTGCTTACTGCAACCATTTTATCAATGAATTAGTTGCAATAATATATTGGGTATTTATGAAGAGAAGACAAATTATAAAATGTATTAGTGTACACATAAAGAGAAATGAAAGAAGGAAGAGAAGGGGGAAAAGACAGAAAAGGGCAGTGAAGTGTATTTTTCAGTAAGGATGTACATAAAATTTGTCTGCATATCCATAGACTTAATACTCATGACCACCACAGTTCTTGACAGGGGCACAACATAACCATTTTATCTATATTCTTTGTCCAATATTTATGGTTTGACAAGTTAGAGAAAAACAAATTTAGAAAGTAAATAGAAATAAGATGGTAGTATACAATGGTCTGCCAACAATGTTGGTTCATGTACACATGGTAGCCCTTGCCAAAACAGATATAGGCTTGGATTTAGACTGTCCATTTACTACACATATCACAGCATTTCATTACTATTTCCAGTCCTCATTTTTCTTCTCTGTGTATGGTTTGTGTATCATTGAAACATCAAATAGTAGATACTGTGTAGGTGTGGGTGTTTCTCATATATAGGCAATTTGTTCCTATTAAATTGGTATGATAAATGAACACACATGTATTTGTGAGTAGCTTTAAAGAGAGAAGAACTAGATGAGAGAAATGTTTGTAAAAATTATTTGAATACTTGAATAGTTATTATTTCACATTGCACCTTTAAAATTTTGGTTTAGATAAATACATTAGTGTTCAAAATAATGACTGATATGTCACAGAATGAAGATTTGGGGTCATACAAAATTTAGCTACCAGCTAAAATTGTGCATTAACATGCATGCTGTCTAGGAGCAGGGTAAGATTGGTCCCTGAAGAGACTTGGAATGAAGACGGAAAGCAGCGTGGCTATAGTTCAGATTCTGATGAGTAAAATAGGGCACAGGGTAGGGGGTATGGAATTATTATCTACAGTTTAGTGCTTCAAAATGATTCTATAATTTGAATAAAAGTTTTCTCTCATTTATTTACAACTTTAAATTTGAATTATATTAGATTTAAGACAGTTGTGATATAGCCATGCATCTTAAATAAATTGAATGCAGTTGAGTTCTATTGTCAACTAAAGATGTTATCTAACTTTAGCTATTTACTTATAGACACACATTCAAACACATACCTGTTAAAGGAGCCATGGTAGGCTATTTGACACATGTAACTCCAATGATGGAAAGATTATCCATTGTATTAGTAATAAAATGAATTAACAACCTTGACTGGGTTTTACTTTTAGAAAAGTCTTAAAATAGGAATTCATTTATAGTAGCTATATTCTCAGCATCCAAGTTGAACTAAATATATCAATGCAGATTTCTTTTCTTAAATGTTGGTAAGTGTGTATATTACTGAGGAATACTTAATTGCTTCTTTTTCTCAACACCATTGGTCTAAATTGGGACAAACACTGTCATGCTGGGTATTTCTATCTGCTGGTCTGTAAAAGGAAAATGTGTTGATTTTTTTCCTCCAAACCTAAGAGAGGAAAATCTATAGTTGTTTTTCTTCCTCACCTCTCTTTAAGGACAAAAAACTAAAGATAAGAACCAAAACACATGCAGCACTTAAATGTTGTCCAACGGTCATCATATTTATATTATTTATGGATGCCACTGTTCATGGTGATTTAAAACTACATTAAAGTCAAACCTGGGAGGACATCATAAACAGCTGTTGTTTAAAGGGCATTGTGAAGGAGAGCCTTTAATCTGATTGATGAAATAAATTGAAAGTAATCTATCCTCTATTCAACAGCTTGTTGATGATATGAAAGAATTCCTACTGGAGCAAGCAAGGCTTTAAAGAGAAAGGGCCTCTTTCATCCTGTCAGCCCTCTCATTTTTAGAAAAAAAGTTAAGTTTTTCATCATGGTTCAGGGGAGTCCTTGTAAAACGTTCATTGAAAATTTAAGAGCAATTACAGTGTCAGACAGCGAGAAAAATTGCTTTTACTGAGTGAGAGTTCTCTGACAGATGCATTGTGGGAGAATTGATTCTTTCTAAGGGATAAGTGAATTGTCATTGTTAGGCCCTTCTCATGACATCTAGCTAGATGGCATCTGCTTTGTAACAGAAGATTTGAATCAGACAACTGTACTCAACACTAGACAGTGTCGAGATTATTTCTGCAAAGAAATGAGGCTTTGCTCTGCATGGCATCCACTGAGCTTTTAAAGATTACAGATGAGCAAGGGTTTCAAAAAAAAAGTTAGAAAAATCAAAAACAAAGCTTTATAGCCACTTCAGAAAGCCTGGATGTTTAACCCATAAGGAAGTCCGTCAAATCCTGTGGAAACCATAGAGAGAAAAGATCAATAGGATACCTACTGGCTCCATTAGCTTGGTGTAAAAGGGGGCGAGGGAAGCTGCTCTTCCGCAAGAGAAACTACATTATTCCAGGGATTATGTGGGATCAGTTCACTTCACAGAGAAGAAGAAGAGAAAGTGAATGAAGATTCTTGGTGGGCCAAGCCGGGAGAGAAAGGGCTTGCCAGGTAATACAACTGGTGATAAGAAAGTGGCTGAGTGGCTGAGTGGCTGGGAGGTGTCTCTAATTAGATGTTCATTTGCATAAAGGAACGTGTCAGTGCTAATCCGGAGCGAGGCATGAGAAAGGAGAGTCAGATACTCATGACAGTGCTGTCACTCAAATCTGCTGCACGCTTAGCTGGCAGTGCTAGTGTGCTGTGTGTGCTTTTAGAGTAAAAGCATATGCCTGCTTGGGGAAAACATGCATTTTAATCAAGAAAATAATGGCACATCTCATAAATCATCACAGCCGTATGGGTATTAGCTATAGAATTTGTGCTAAGCATTTTGTTAAGTACACGGCCATGAAATAATATTACCTCATGTTATAATTGGGATAAATTACATGCAATCAGTATTTCAGAAGATTCATTGATAATATGAATCTGTGCTTTATTTCATATTTGTTGTTTAGCATGAATGTTGTAGTTAAATGATCTGTCATGAAAAATCTTTGCACAAAATCAGCTTTTGACATTTTCAGTTGAACTTAAATTCAACAGTGGACAAAACTAATACACATGAGGCATCATGAAAATTTCAATTTAAATAAGGGTTGTTGAATCGACTCACAGATATCTGGTATTGATAGAGCAGTGCAAAATTTTTATTATTGAATAACTGTGTTTGAAATTTCCAATAAATTTATGTACTTAAAATTCTATAATTTTAACATATTCTTTTTAAAAAATATTTTATGGATTTTATCAAAATGGGCAAAATATTAGCACTATTTTCTTTTTCCCATTTCATTTATCTTAAATTTATTTTGTAAACTAAATGTCTTAAGAATCTTTAGAAGTACACAATGCCAGCACCATCTTTGTAGAAAAGTATGTGTTCCCAAAAGAGTGGCATCTGTCCTGATTCCTACTCTGAGAATCCTTGTGTTTAAGTTTTCCCAGAGCCCCTTACCAATGTTTATTTGACTCCTCAAATGAATTGACAATGACTAAAAAAGGCAAATTTGAACATCACCAGCAGAGTACAGCTAAAATTAAACAACATGAGAATCTCACTGTTTTCACTTTGCTATTTTTCTTTTAATATCCATACACATTTGTTTCTCTCAGGATGGCAAAGTGCACTTAAGTACTTTACTAACAACTGAGTTATTTCACGTGTCTCTACCATAGGAAACAATTCATTACTTGGAGAATTGCACATGGAAAGAAACTATAACCTACCCAAGGAGTTACGATTTAAAATCTTTGACATAATAAATATCACAATATATATCAAGTTCAAAAGGGCGTGCTTGATTCCAGAGAGTTGCATAGCTATGAATTTAACAGTGAAATCAATGCAGCAAATCTGAATGCAAGAAGCACAAAAATGCTGCATCTATCTGGTATTTAAAAACTAATAGACAAAGAAAATCATGTCTTTTAGCATCACAGGGGGCATACCTATGAATAGTATTATAGGGTCTTTCACTTAAAGCATGTGGAAAAATCTTAAGACAGTGTTTGATAAAGTATTATGAAAACCAAAACTCAAAGGACCTAAATGGACTTCCTGTATGTAAATACTTGTTTTTCATTTGGTAAGAAACACTGCAGAGTATTCTCAATCCCAAAGTAACAGCATTTTAAAGGGGGTGGGGAAATGTGATGTCATGTGATCTGAGTGCCCTCAATAGTGTGAACTCTGAAACATTCCAGAGGCAGGTTTACCCACCAACTCCTGTGAAAAGACATGTATGGAATTATAAATTCTATATGATTAATGACCACAGTGGTACATATTAAGTAGGCTATGAACGTCTTCGTATTAAATAAAATCCAGATTAGAGTTCTATTTTACCTAGAAGTTCATTTTTCCTAAAATTCATTATTTATTACTATATAGTTATTATTATTCATATTATTGATATTTATGTTTATCATTTTTCTTTCAAGGCACATTTGAAACATGAATATAAGAAAAATATGAGATTTTTCAAAGAAAAATGACATAATGATCTTAATAACGATACTTAAATGCTCAGGAATATGAGAGTCATCACCCCATGCAGAGAAAGCATTGCTGAGGTCTGGAAGATAGAGCCCTTCTTTATGACTCATATCCTCCAAGAGCAACCATGGCCATCAGAGCTGCCACACTTTACTCCCTGGCTGTCAATGACGACATGCAGTGTTTTGCTACATGAAGGATTCTAGAACACACATAAGACAAGCTAAAATATCTGAAATTTTGGTTGCTCTATGGTGAATTTGTGCTTATGAGAGACACAAAAAGTAACATGTGTTACTTTCATTCAAAATGAATGGTTTTCTTGCCCCTTGAATTCTGTCACTGGAGCTGATCATGTGTTTGTGAAACTCTGCCATCTGTGGCAATGTGTGTTATCCAGTGTCACACTTTGAGAGCTGCAGTAGAGCAGCTTCCTTTCTTCCCAATCTGGGCAGAAGAATTACTTTAATCTTTTTCCTCTATGAGAAAAGATAAATGCTATCTGCTGTATATACCCGATGAAACACTTATCTGTTTTGATAATGAATGAATCCATTTTAAACACATGCTATACTATCCATCTTTTGTGGTTCAAAAATGGATGACAGTGTGATTATGTCTTCATGAGATAAGCAAATGTGTGTATTCTTAGATCCTCTGGCTTTTAAAATACCAGCAAAGTACAACTGTGCAAATTAGTCATTTTTCTTAATGCGGACTTCAAATTTGGTAGCCTTTTCTTTCTTATTGAATGTTATGTCACAGTTCATTTTAAAGAGATTAAGTTACACTTGAGTGGAATGGACTAATAATTTATCACACTTTTATGTAATTATTTTGTAAAGTATATATCATAAAATATCATCTCCATAACCAGGGTTACTATAGCTATGAGAAAAGATATTATCAGTCCTATTTATTGGTCTGAGAAGAAAGTTTTAAGTTAAATGTAAAACACACAGCTTCCTGATATGTCATACAGGCTAAAGGTTTTAACAGAAAGTTATCACCATTCATGTATATAGAACACAGCCATTCAAGGTATAGAAATACAACTTTGGATATAAGAAAGGGAAATACAAATGTATAAGAGTTGAAAACATTTTTAAATCCTTAAACTTAGAAAATTTAAAGAATTTTTCCATGATCATTCATGCATATTTGAAAATATCCAGAAACAGGCATGCTTAAGGTACTAAAGACATGAAAACTATTTTCCTCAGTGCTAGCTTATTGTCTCATCTTCAACACTGTCCTTTCTGAAAGTCCCTTGCTGTGCCCTCGAAAACATGTCACTCTCATCTGGAGCTGTCAATCAGCTACCAGCCATGAGAAATATTATTGAATATGGCAAAAGTACAAGATAGAAGAAGTAAACCTATGTCAAACTCAAAAAAAAAAAAAAAGACAGCAAGGTTTGGATGGCTTTTAATTAAATATAGTTTCAAAAACTGCTTTTCCTCATCTCCTGTTTCTTACTGTGTACTCAAGATATTTAAAATTAAATGGTCCCCCACACCCTGTGATACTTGCTAGCCCCAGTGCATCATGCACCTGAACAAGTTGAAGGAGGAGACAAAAGGCAAAAATTCACCCAGGCAGCTAATCAGCTTATAATAAAAAAAAAAGGAAGCTACAAAACCCTCTCATCAAAACATATATTGTATGAGGGGAGAGAAGAAATTGCTTAAAATGCTCAGAGATTAAGTAAATACCTTTTTCTAACTTTTAATGTGAAACATGAAAGCTCTGGTTTAATTTGACCTAAAAGGACGCATACCTTCACCTTGAATCAATCAGTTATTTTAGCCACTATTTGACAATGGAGTGGGCAATAATCGGACCGAAAATAGTTTAAACTTTGAGCTTTTTCTACTGGAACAGCTTCGTTATCATCCTGTGTTGTAATGGCATGCCACCATGGGGATTTGCTTTTCCAAAGTGATTAAAGAAATGGGAAGATAGAAGAGGGCAACTGGTAACAGTGGTGATAGCAGGGTGTCTCTGTGAGTTATATTTAAAGCCATGATGACACTAAATTGCTCCCTCGAAAATACATTGTTCTGTGTGACATGTCTCGTAGAGTGTAAGATTGACAAATTATGTGTAATATTGAGAATTTTGAATTAATCATTTCTCAATAAAGAGGTGTTTAATTAATGACAGTCTCAATACACTTAAACTGATATATGTTCTCACATTAGAGAATGTCAATTATGTTTACATGCTGATTCATAAAACCTGAGGTTATTAAGAATTCTTGGAGGTTTTACAGTCCTTATTCAAAGAATCTTTAATTTCATATTTCAATTAAATTTACTTTGGAAAATTATGTTATATTTTTATTAGTTCATGAAAAATCTATATCCTAAAATAAACAAGTTATATGCATACAGAGTATATTAGGGACAAAGCCCCTAAAGCATTAGATCATCATACATGGCTCTCAACTTCTTAGAAAATCAAAACAAATGTCTTTCCAAATTCTACAACTTGCCATAGGAACACTCTTGAGGTTAGTTTTGAACAAGCTGTGAAGCAGAGCTCAATTTGAGTATCAGGAATTTTGGTTGTAAGCCTAGCCTTTAACGGCTGAGCCATCTCTCCAGCCCATGTATCACCAATTTCCCTTCTCTATTCCCTGCCTCTATTTCCCTTCTCTTTATTGCAAATTTAGCCCCATTATAAAGTACTCCATTTGTCTGCATTTGTTCCCTCATCAAGAGCCATTTGCCTTATATAATAGTTTCTGAGAACATTAAATAATTTAAGTAAATATGGAGTCAAGGAATCAAAATATTAATGAAGATCATGCATTTCCTTTGAAAGTCACAGTTTGTGCCACCTGGCAATCTCATGTGATGGAAAGAGAACTTAAAGGAAGCAATCACATAAGTTTTGAATTAAAGGAATGTCAAGGTGAGGAACAGATGTGAGGACATGTCTGGCAAGAGGAGTAAGTAACTATGCTAAAGCAATGGGACAGTATAACTACAGGTTATACTATAGCTTTTTAGTTATGTTTCATGATTTGTTCACCAAACTGCTGACTGATGGAAACCAAGGTGCAAAATGAATGACATATATCAACTGAATTCATTTCCATGTCCCATTTTGAATCCAGTAGATTTAATGTTTTACATTAAAGAAACAATGAACACATTTCTGTTACTCGTCTTTTTGTGTTGTCAAGGACAAGATAAACAATAGAAGGGATTCCTGATTCATAAGTCTATTACTGCCTTGTCTATTTGTCAACTGCTTTTCAATGTCCCTCCCGATTGCAATTCATAGAGTTTTGTGAGTGGAACACAAAAAATGTATATTTCGTCTTATTTAATAGGAGCGACGTACATAATGTTTTGCCTCTGAAATTAACCTAAAAAAAAGATATTCCATCATTTGTCTGCAATTTCAAATGCCTCTCATATTCCTACCCTTGCCTGAGATTTCATTGGTGAATTATTTCAGACTTAGCTTTGCATCATTTTAGAATCACAGGAATACATTTATGAACTATTGGCAAATGTATTTGAGATAAATGAGGCATATAAATTAAGGTGGGTGGTGTTTGCTTGTATTTAATCAACGTAATAAATTTAAACCTAAATAGTTGCCCAATGCAGAGTGGCCAGGCCTGAAACTATAAACACTCAAACAACAAAACTGGACTTAGCGAGTTTTATTTAAATGACATACATACATATGTAACAGTAATAATCAAAGAATAAGAGACTATCAGTTGAGAATGAGGTCATGCGAGGGATGCAAGGGGGTGTATCTGGGAGGGACTGGATGGAGGAAAAGGAGAAGGGAAAGCGATATAATCTATTTCAATAAAATGTATTTTTAAGAAAGAAAGGGATCTCTGATTTTCCTCATTCCTTTTTATCATGCCAATCATTTACTACACAAATGTGTACATGACACAAGCATACATCCAGAAACACAAACATACAAAATTCTTGCTGTCGAACCTAGAAATTCTGTCAGGTTTCAAAAACTAGTCTTCCATAATAACCTGAATATCAAGTTGTTCTAGTATCCACAATAGTTACAAATAAAATTCAGAGATGATGAGAACACAGAGGCTGGATTTCATAAGTTGTGTTATTATTTGTATGAAATGGCCTGGGACCTTGCATTAGGGAGTGTAGAATTTAAACAAACAGAAGCTTCAACAAGCAGGAAACTAATCAATTTGTGGGGTGAATGACCACCATAACAATTATTTACTCTAATAATGGTGGCCACAACTGGATTTTATTCCAACCAGTGCCAACAGCAAATTACAAGCTGACCATAAAAAGTGTTGCGATGATAAAGACACAACAGCTTGGCACTTGACTAGATAACCAGATGCTGTAGAGAAAGCAAGGGACCACCCCATACAAAGACCCCGAAGGCTTCAATGTGTCACCTATAAGCCTGCCAATCACTGTAACCCAGGAGCCTTGAGACACCTGACCCTATACTCAAAACAACATATTGTTTATAACACAGACCTGAGTTTGGCTTAGATACCATGCATGGTTCATCGGTGATGATGTCTTTTAGGAAGACACACAAACTCTGGTCTGATGACTAAGAAGGTTTATTTGACTTCTTTAGAGGCATTTCTTTAGTCGAGTGTACTAGAAGAATGATTGTTTGGTTTAATGATAAAACAAATTGACCACCTGAAAAACATATAACTATCTTTTTCCCATAAAAAAAACATTTTTATTATAGTATTTTAAAATTGATTTTATTGAGCTACACATTTTTCTCTGCTCCCCTCCCTTTCTCTCCCCTCCCCTTCAACCATCTCCCATGGTCCCCATGCTCCCAATTTACTCAGGAGAGCTTGTCTTTTTCGACTTTAAAAATCACTAAGCACATCTATATTCTGGTTTTAGATGTCTTTCTAACTTTGGGGAGGAAAAAGAAACTGATAAAAATTCCCGGCATGTGGTGATCACCCAAACAGCTGGAGGAGTTATGTGATTTTCACAATATATCAGTCGATGATATCACCACATAATAAAGCAAAATATGAATCTTTAATACTCTGTCTCATTGTATACAGAGATGATATAATATTCTGCTGAGCTCTTAGGTTTTACATCTGCTGCTCAGAAAAACCCCTTGACCTAGAAATTTGTCTGTCACTATTGAATAAGTTTGTATAATATTTATACAAAGCCATAAAGACTGAGCCTATGTAGAAGAACCATTACAGGGTTTTCTTTCTCAGATTCATCCCAAATATCCTTGGTAATATCATACAAACCAATTGTTGACCAAACTTCCATCTTCTCATGTCCTTCTTTCAAATCTTACAGAGGTGAAATACCACCAGGCAGGAAAGAATCTAGATGCATTTCTCACACTGCTCCTAGTACCTCTCCGTGCGTCATACAAATACTGTACACCTCTGTACTCAGGCACTATCTCAGTGGCTGGACTTTCCCAGCACAGTGCAGGAACTGTGCTTCAGCGTTTCTTCACGTGCAGTTCTGTTTCACAGGAATTCCCTTTTGCAACATTGCTTCTTTCTAATCCTATTACCGCCAGGTGCTATGTTCCCTTCATCTGTAGTGCATGCTTTCTGGATTTTTTTTAACTGAAGTATCTGCACTGTATATAGTATTTGGAGTGAGTAATCAATGTCTGTTGATAAAGTAACTCAGCAGTATCTCCATGTAAATATAGTAAGATGTCTTTCAGTCCTTATGATTTTAACACAATTTCTAAAGCAAATTCATATGGAAATTGCTGTCTAGATTTTGTATTTTATTCAAAAGTCTAACGGGCTTTGTCTGCAGTTTTGCATGCGCTCTTCTATTTAACATATTCTCATTTTAATAACTGTAAATGAAGCTCAAAGAGAATATTCCTTGCCTTTTCACTTAGATTGGTGCTCATAATTCTGGGGAATCATAAATTATGTACACAGAAACTGTCATCACTAAAGTGATATGAAAATGTTTATTAATTATCTTAACCTTGGAACTAGGTCCAAATAAAGTAGCTGATTTAAATAGTTGCATGTAACATATTTCATTTTCCATTAAAGAACAGCATGACCTCTTAATGTGAAACATAAAATTATCTGTTGTTTTAAGCAGTAAAACAAATATCATTTACATCATTTTGTATATTAATGGTACCAATAGGTTTGGTGGGTGTCAAAAGATTATGGCTTACTTTTGCTGAGACTAAAAAATAATTTAGCTTTCTTAAAACATCTCTTGAACTACAGATACATTGCTTTACATTCAACACTGAAAGAAATTATATATTAGGTTTTGAAATAATCTTTATTCATCAGTGAGGGGAAGCAAGACACTCAGATTTAGTGGAGGGTAGAGAAGCGAAGGGGAACATATTCTATTTGTATAGCTATTTTCTGAGTTGATCAGGAGATTTCTGCAGGCTAACTGTATCAGAATTCATGCAATATATTTCACAATATCTCTGAAGCTCTCTCCTTGGTTGCAGGCTATTTTGTGGTCTTGATGGTGGAACACTTAATAGAACCATACTGTAATAGGGCTCTTTGCAGTCATTCTCAGTATTGAGGATGTTTTCTAAGACTCTATCCTCAATCACATCTAGTCATACTCTTGAAATTGGGTTGGATGAGAAGGTCCATTAACTTTGGGTTTTGATCCAACCTTTAGCATTAAATTGGATTGGCAAATAAAATAAATATTACTGTGCAGATACAAAGTGGACAAATGGAGATTTTAGTGTACTGTGATTCCAGCAGGAATCAGCAACAGAAGTTTACTTCAACTAGCAAATAAACTCTTATATTTAGTGACCACTCAGGGCTACTTAATAAGTCCTAAGTACACATACTTTGAAAAAATAAACTGGCATTTTGGCTCATATCTAAGAATAGTGACCAAATGAGAAAAACTTAATAACTTTGAGTTAGAAGCAGAATAATTGACATCTTTTCCTAAGTTGAGGATGGTTATGAGAACAAAGGATAATTACTGTAACGTGATAACCTCATGTAGCTGGACTAAAAACAAACAATAAGGGACACAAAAGCAAGACACAGAATACAGTAGTGTATATGTTTGTATATGTACACTGCCACCAGCACACACAGTCAATCAAACTTCCATCCTTCTTAGCCATCAGAGCACTCCAAAGGTGAAACGTGTTTTCTCAAGAATTAGGGAATCTCTAGTGCTGGTATAACTTGACAAGTGACAGAAACTACATTGTACCATTTTTCAGGAATATTAGAGACAAAGTTTAAATATTTCATATAGAAAATATGACAGTTTGATTAAATGACCCATGAGGATTTTTCAAGCTTGGAGGATCATATTTGTGTGTAAGTACTAGGGATAAAAAAATAAGAATAACAGTAATCGTAGTAGCAGCCATGGAAGTGTTGCTCATAGCTGTGACACACCACGTGCTTGTCATTTACAGTCTCCATAAGCAATGTGAAGTCAGAGTCACTGTTAAGTTTAATTCATAGACATGAGAAGAAGGTTTTTGAAGCTATCTGACTTTCCCTGGAACGCCCTGAAACAGTGAGTGAGGCTTTAAACACAGGAAGCCGTGACTCACTCAGAACAATCAAGCTGAATTGGTGAACCCAAGATGCACAGGGCAATTACAGAAAATCAAAGCCTGTGCAAGAAGTTACTCCAACTAGGAAGAAATTCTTGCCAGTAATCAGTATTTTACACTGGTCTTGTCCCTGCTGTCTATGCTTTGACAAAGGCAAAAAAAAAAAAAAATAAAAATTCTTAACAAGTGAAAATGAACAAGTTAAATACCTGAGCAAATTTTATGGCACTGAAAAGTCTTCTATGTTCTTCCGCCATCTGGACCCATCACATTCTCTCATGTTCTCCTCCCCCTCTCCTTCTGCCCTCCCTTCTCCCACCCCCCGCCTTTAACATAAGCATCTTAAGGTAAACATCTAATGAAAACACAACCAAGGGGCTTAATTGTAGTTCAGCTGGTAGAGTGTTTGCTTAGCAGGCATCTGTTCAGTTCTCAGCAGTCCCAAAGCTAGGTGTCATGGCACATGCCTGTAAGCCAAGCACTAGGGAGTTGATAGACGGAGGATCAGAAGTTCAAAGTCACTCTTTATGTCATAGGGAGTTTGAGACCAGGCTTAAATATGTGAGAATTTCTTGAAAGCAACGAAATGAAAAGAGAGAAGGGAGGTGGGTGATGAAGGAAATAAGAAATAAAAAAGAGGGAAAAATGACAATATTGATGAAGCTTGAAAAAAGGAACAATGTGGACACAGATGAAAGCTTTTCACCAAGGATCTTAGCTTATTTTTCAAGTAAACAGGATGATAATTTGCCTACCTCCCTTACTCTTCTAGTGCCCAAACAGAGGATGTTACATAATTAGCCTATCAAATTTCATTTGGCATATAACTGGCAAATATTGCTTTTTTGATACTAAAGCAAATATGGAAAATAAGTTTACATTTTCTATAAGCTTCTACACTATTGAATAATAATATTCAAGGGTCCATATGTAATCAGCATGATTTATGAAATATTTTCTGTTCTAAAAACGTGAAAACAAAAAATCAGAGTTTACTACCACTTTAAACACACACACAAGCACCCATACATACACACTGTGCTGGCTAGTTTTTATGTCAACTTGGCACAGTCCAAAGTCATTTGGAAAGAGAGACCCAACTGAGAAAATACCCCTACAAGATTGGCCTGTTGAGTAGTTTGTGGAGCATTTTGTTGTTGTTATTGATTGATGTGTTAGGGCCCAGGTCACTGTAGGTGGTGCCACCCCTAGGTGGGAGGTCTTAGATAGCACTGAATGATATAAGAAAGATGGTTGAGCAAACCATGGGGGGGGGCATACATTAACCTCCCTCAGTTGTGGACTTAAAATTTGTAAGATGAAATAAACCCTTTTCTCCCCAATCCTTCAGCAATGGTGTTTTATCACAGTAGTAATACACACACACACACACACACACACACACACACACACACACAAGGTTAGCACCTGAATTCAGCTCCAGCAAACAAGTCAAGCAGCTCACAGAAGCCTGTAACTCCCAGTCCAGAAGATCTGAAAACCTCATCTGATCTCTAACTTGTAGACATGTGTATACACACTGCTTCTACAGAAGGACATGAGTGTGTATACATCCCCCCACAAAAACACATCAATGTACACATACCCCATATGAAACACATGCATATGCATAAAGAAGAATAATAAATACAAATTTTGAGAAGAGAAACAAGAAGTAGGATAGGCTAAAGAAGAGACTTCTAGTATAGATCTGAAGAAGAAAAGTACTTATAAATGGAAGAAAGGCAATGAAATTCTTGAGGCCAAGAAAATTAAACAAGCAGATTTCTTAGAATTTCAGAACTTATAAATAATTTTTAAAGATAAGAAAAAAAAACAAAACAAAGGTATTGGCTGTAGAATTGAACAGGGAAATTCCCAGGCTTTATGCTCTCCACTCATCGTGGTCGAACTTTGCTGCTATTTAGTGCACTCTTAGTCTGCGTCATTCATGGTCCCAAAAAGACTTTTGCCAATCCTCAATTGTAGCTCAGTGATGACTATTATGACTCACAATTAAATCAAACAAAAATGGAAGATATACACTGGCATTTTCTATCTTGAGACAAAAGGAATTTAAGTCATTGTAGAGACTTAAGTAGTAAGGAAAGTTGAACATTATACTGAAGATACTTGATACAAAAATGTAAACTGTCTAAAGACTTATGGCATACACATATCTCCTATAAAGCAAAGGGCAAGCTTGTTCAAAATCATACACTTTCTCTGCTATGAAACTTCTATGCTATGAAACATATCCACTCCGTACACTTTTGAAAGAGTGGAAAATCCCACTAGGTCATAAATTTTGGTAGTTCATGCTACCAAGACAACTCACTGCTATGAGATGTTCCTCCCTGCTTCTGACGAAACATGTTTGAATTGGCCATCTTCCAGACACTCCCTGCCAAGACAGGACTGATCACACTCAAGTCAGGACTTGGAAGCGTCAGACCCATGAGAAGTTGCTCACGAGAACCATTATTTGATATTGGTCACTGATAGATGAGAATGTCTGGTGGTGATCTACTGGAAAGGCTGTCAGGGACTTGCACACATGGATGAAGTCAAGAATGTCCCATAGATTAATTAGGAAGAAGTCTTATCTGGTGGGCACTAGAAAACACATCAAATTACAGAACAGGAAATCAAATGAGTGTTCATAGTAACCCCAAAGAGAAAAGGAACCTCAATATCAGAGCCCTTGGAGGCAGAGAGAAAAGGAAGTCAATTCAAAGACATGAATTTAAGAATTGATTTCTAAAATACAGACGAACTGCTTATTTTTATAAGCAATGTTCATATAGCTCTGAGCTTTTCCCTTCAGCTTGTTGAGTTCTGTTCATCAAATCTCTGCGACATGTACCATCTTCTCTGGAACACAGACCAATCTTCTCTGTGTTATGATTGATCTATCTGTTCATATGCTTTGGCTTCTCATCACTTTCACCAGAGAGTATTTTTGAGCTTTCTCCCATCTTTAGAATCTAAGTTGATGTTCTTCCACAGTCCCAGGAGAGCCTCAATCAAAGTACCCTAGCCATGCTTATTTAGGGAGTTTTCTATGACCCCTGTTGCACTGTGACTCAGAATAGCAGGGATTAGTCCAATTTGCTCAATCTTGAATCTCCACTCTTGAAAACAGCACTCCACTTATTGGAGTAGCCTTCAACATTAAAGAGAATAAATAAGTTGATGAAAAATATATGTGTTAGTCCAGAAATATCCATCCACTGTTTTGTAAATGAAAATTCATACTTCTGCATTTCCATTAAGTACTAAGTTCCAGGCTTCATGGATAAAGCACATTAAAAACACTTTTTAAGTTTCTTCTACTGTAACAAACAGAGATTTGTAGAGTTAGGAAATGTTGTCACCAGCATAGAACTAAACACCGAAAGCTGCCATTTGGACTCAGGTGCATAGTCTTCCATTGTCTAGACTTTTTATAGCATTTATTTAGTGGTTTTCTTTAGGTTTTGGACCCACTGATACAACTGAGCTCTTATTAAAAACTTACTGTTCATGAGTCAAGAATTCATCATATGTTGGTAGTCCAGCAGCAATTACTGCCTTTCTTTCTATTGGGGCTCTAGACTTATCATTACACAATTAAGAATATTCTTTGTAAACCACGACACAAGATTATTATGTGAAGTTAAGGGAGCAGTGGAGGAATTAACACATATAAACTCTCATTCTCTGAATGTTAGTTTATGATTGAATTGTACGGATCTGTTGAGGACCAGATTCAGACTCATTTGGTGTTTGTCAAAGTGCCTGTTAAAGTAGTGGACTTGAGACCAAACCTGAATCACACTGTGAATGAAACAGCCACAGTCTAATGTTATTGCTCATCTTGCAGCAGGATCAGGTAAGTCACCTGATGAACGTCCCAGCTAGAGGTTGTAGCCTGAGGGCAGCAAGGTTCAGTGGCTCATCTGCCAGCTGTGTCAGGCAGAGTCAGAGAGAGCAGGATCCCAGGACTCTGGTTACTTACTCGGATTGGTGGGCATACTGCAAACAGAACTTTTCTGCTGTCTTCACAAAGAAATCCATTCTGAGGATCTCCATGGCGACACTACAGAAGAGTTTGGGTGCCCAGGTTTTTGAAGAAACAGAATCTTCAGGAATTGATGAAGCAGGCTTGGGAATGAATAATAAGCAATGGACCAGGCGACCTCAGAGGGAAGTCTTATAATGTGCACAGGTCTGCTGTCCAACAGAGCATGCTTTAATCTGACTATTGAAATCCTGAATTGTGAAGTATCTTCAGTGAAATGTACTTCAAGTGTGAAATAAACATTAGGTTCCAAATAGTCATATGCAAAAAGAATATAAAGGGTTTCATGGATAATTGAGGTATTTATTATATGTGTTGAAATAGTACTTTTAGGTATAAATGGTCAAATGAAATATATTATCAAAATCAATTTCACATATTTGTCTTTAACTCTTAGAATGTGATTTCTGGAAACTTTAAGTCTATATTTACAGCTTTCCTTTGTGGCTCATGTTTTTAAATTTGCTTTGATTAACATGCAGATATTATATGTACCAACTGGTCTCAGTATGATATTACAACATGTACATATAACATACCCAGGTTAAATGCAGACTCCTTAAACACTTACTCATACTCTCCAATAACCATCATAGTATATTCAGATGAATTTTTCTAGAATTTGTGTTCTGCCTTCTGTGTCTACAATATAGCTGTGTTTTATGGCATAGTGACATATTTTTTCTTTTAATAATATTTCAAGTCCATCTTTAATTTTCTTTATTTCTCAGGAAGATATGGAGTCCAAATGTGTGAATAGATTGCAAATTAAGTTAAAAGTCTTTTAAAATCTTTAACTTTAGAGTTTTCCTTAGCAGATAACATCAGCACACACATGCAGCATTCATTGTATATATTCTTGTATTAGCATACAATTGTGTCACATTAACCAGGATAATTACCATTCCTGTCACCTCAAGTACTTATTCCTTTCTGTTGTAAATATTGAAATTAATATCTAAACATTATAAAAAGTAGATATTGCAGCTTTTATAACTCAGTTTAACTTGTAGAAATTCATCATGACATTTGTGAACCAGTGTAACATTTCGGCAGCAGCCTGAAACAGCTAGAGAATAATAACCCTTAACCAGCAGCCATTCTGTGAAAAAGAATTTTTAAACTGTACAAAATCAATGCAAAATGAAAGTTAAAAAAGAAAAATCTAAGAAATTAAATATTAATATATCTTCACTCCCACTGTTTTCTCTGAGAATCCCGTATCCACAGAGATACACTTTTCCAACAAAGTCAGTCAGAACCAGTCCTGGGAGTACAAGGGAGGCATATTGAGGTTAAAATTTATGCACAGATCACAAATTTCTAATATGTCTAAGTAGGTTTTCAATTCCAATATTATAATCTTAACATTCTTAGGATAGTTTTTAGGTTCTGCTATTTTTGGCCTCATTTGGAAACTGAATGTTCCCTGGATATTTTATGAGATGTTTAAGAATAAAATAAAATGAGAAATAGACTAACAAGGGCAAAATGTCATCACTGCTGACAGTGCTGATGGGACAAGAGAATCAAATGCTTTGACTAAGGAGAAAACAATCTATATGCTAAGACAAGAAATCTACCTAACTCCTAATCTAAAGGAATCCCGTATTTAGACAAGTCTGAAGAAATCTACTCCTGTTATACAACAGCCAGCAATGTCTCAGTTATTCGGACTGAAAGCAATTCTCTGGACCATATAATTTTACTCTACTCCTAATAAAATTAGCCCATATTAAATAAAATTTGCTGATAAATTTTTTCACATCTGTAAGGGACTGGCATGTACTTTCAAAATTACATTGCATGTATGTGGTTATAGCTAGACAAAATTCTTAACTCATCATTCATAAGATTTTAAAGAACCAACCACTATTGGAAATAATTATTAATGTTATGAAAACCATCTCTAAATATTTTAAAGTTTTAGATTAAATAACTGCTTTGTATATAAGATATTACTTGCAACAAATTACATTATTCGTTACAAAAAAAGATACATTGTGTAGATGAAGAATCCACTTTCATTTCTAGAACACCAAGACCCAAATAATTACACAGAAACTATATTAATTACCACGTTGTTTGGCCAATGACTAAGGCATATTCCTATCTAGCTCTTACATCTTAAATTAACACATTTCTATTATCTATGTATTGCCGTGAAGCTGTGGCTTGCTGATAATGTTCTGGCATCTTTCTCCTTCGGCAGCTACATGGCGTTTCATTGACTCTGCTCTATATCTCTGCTCAGATTTCCTGACTGGCTTTACTCTGCTAAGCCATTGGCCGAAACAGCTTTATCCATCAACCAGTAAAAGTAACACATATACAGAAGGGCATCCCAAAAAAACATTGTTAATTGTTCTTTCACAAATGAGGAAAACAAGGCTGAAATTTAAGTAAAATGTCCAAAATCCAATATTAGGACATCAGTTAAAACAGACAGTTTCTCAGTATTATCCTGTACTGCTACTCTAGTGAAAAAACCAGACTGTAATAAACTAATATTTAAACCCAAATCAACAAGGAAGATTTCAATGTTTTCTCTTGGCCTTTTGTTTACATTATCATCATTGTGAACCTGCTACTTGAGTTACTTTTACAGACATATAGTCCATGTCTAGAAATTTGGCAGCTTGTATATCTTTTATTTTAAATTCAGCTGTCAGTGTAAAGCTGTTGATATCACTGATTTTGAGTGGCTGTTCAGCGGTAACACTGTGGAGAAAAATGCATGCTTCAATTGGTTCTTAAGAAAAGTCATACAATATGTTTCTAGATAAAAATAAGAAAATCCCCAGGGTTGATAAGCAAATCAATGAATTTACAATCACCTATCAAGGATGTTTAGAAATAGAAGGAAGGAGCCACACTGTTTAAATATAGTTACTGTCAATTGTTAAAATTGCTGTGCTTTTCAAAATTTGTCGATGCTGGCTATACAACACCTTGATCCTCAACAAATAAACAGGGAAAACAATCTTGATAAAGTCTTAACTCGTTAACAAAACTATTACTGAAATATTTTTAATATTCTCTCTCGATGTAGAAGTGTACATGTGTATGTGGTGCATGTGTGTGTGTACAATAATGTATGTGTCTAAAACCTCAGAATTTATTTACAAACACAGAGATACACACACATGGGGAATAAAGAAAAACTTACTTTTGGTGACTAAGTCTCAAACAATTCTACTTCAAGAGAAAATTTTCCCTAATAATGGACTTTGAATTCAATCCTCAATACTCTCTCAACACTAAACATATACACAGTCAGATAAATAGGCATTAGAATAAATCAGACTGTTTATGAAGAGGAAGGAAAATGTGTAGAACAAATTTGTGAAAAGTGTGTGTGTGTGAGTGTGACTAAAAATCCAGTCTCTACAAATTTACTTAGAAAACTGAATAAAGAAAGAAAATTTCATTTGATTTCCTTTTTACCCTTTTACATACCTTATCTACGAGAATGCAACATCTTTGTAATTGATATTAAGGCTAGGCCACAAGATTTGAAGTTTCTTATGTCATTTGTCCCTAAAAATATCCAACTCTTCTTATGTCATTTGTCCCTAAAAATATCCAACTCTTATAGTAAGTTTATATCATAGAATTAAAACAAGTTTTATTTGATATTAACAAGTTTAAATCATCTCTCTCTCTCTCTCTCTCTCTCTCTCTGTCTCTGTCTCTCTCTCTCTCTCATGTGTGTGTATCGCTGAATGTTGAGTCTATGTCATCACATAGCCTAGGGAAGGAGTTACAATTGAGCTATACCCTATTTAGGTCATTGACTCTCTTTTAAAAAGGAAGATAGAGATATAAATAAAAGTGAAGAATATATTCAAAATTGACTGAAAAAAATCCATGAACAGCACTGACCATATTCACTTTTGTTGTAATGCCAGGTTCTTAGAAGATTTTCTCTACTCCAGCAATATTTACATATAATATTCACAGTATTATTACTTTATGTTGTCTCATGTTATATTAAAAACAACTGCTATACATCAACAGTTCTATATAATTTGTCTAATTATAGAATATTGTCACATAATACATGGGGGTAACAACAATAAATTTATGAATTATACTTATAGTATAGAATGATGGATTGAATCATGCATTTATTTATTTATGTGTATAATTTTACTTTTTTCATATTCACACTGACACATTTCACTTTTTTTCACACACTGCCCCAAAATTTCCCTCTTTTGGGTCCACTTACTTTCCCCAATCATTCCTTTCGAGTCTAATATCTATCTGTTTTTTGCAATATTGAGAACTGGACTCAAATCCCACATATACCAGATAAGTTCTCTGTCACCAAGCCACATCCTCAAACCTAGTTTTCATTTATTTATATTTGTTTTATCTTATTGCAGATAGTCTATTTGTGTTGCATAGTCTGAACTGGAACTCACTCTGTAGTCCAGGTGGGTCTGAAACTTACAATTTCCCTGTCTCAGACTCTCAAGCAGATGAGATAGCAGGCAAGCAGGCACTGTCGCCTCATCCTGCTTCAGACCTTGTTGAAATAAATCTGGTTACTATGTATTAGAGAAAGTATTGCATTTGTCTTTCTGATTCTGTCTTTTTTTCTTTTTTTTTTTCAGACTCTTCATGGGCAGCCATGGCAACCATTTAGTACTCTTGGTTCTCTCCTCTATGAAGTGGAAATCATCATGGCTGCTCCCACAGGTGATGTCAGAATGATTTGCCTGACATGCAATGAGTGCTCAATTAAATCAGAAAATCTATATGTGTGCAGACACATTGTCCAGGTTAGGTTTTACTGTTAACCTGATACAACATAGGGTCACTAGGAATGAGGAAACCTCAATGAGGGACTATCTAGATTAGATTATTTGTGGCCTTCTTTGTGAGAGACTGTCTTGATTGAAGTTTGAGGTAGGAAGGCCCAGCCCACTATGGGCGACACTATTCCTAGAGAGATGCATAGGAAATCGAGCTGAGCAAGCAGAGAGCCAACTAGTAGGTAGCGTTCCTCCATGTTGCTTTTGGTCATGGCATTCATCACAGTGTTAGAAAGCTGCCTTATTTCTCCAGTTTCAACTCTACCTGTAAATTACCGTCCTGTAATTATTGTCTTGGTGGACAAATATTTCATATGTGCATATTTTCTGTATCAGCTTATTTGTTAAGGACATATAGGCTTATTACACAATTTGGTGGTTATGAATGTGGTTGTACAGCATCTCTGTGGTATACTTATTTGGTTTACTTCAGGGACATGCCCAGGAGTGGTGCAGCTGGGTCGTATTTGTTCAGTTCTTCATGTTAATGTGTAACCACCATCCTCTTTTCTATATATGTGGGTGATAATTTTTATTATTGCTTTGAGTCTAAGAAGCACACAAACACATGGAAATCTTCAGGAATAGCCTTAAGCAATAGAAACATACTAACAATGTGATTTTGTTTTATATATAAAACACTGAAATTCATAATTTTGTCAAATGACCTTACTTCTATAAATTTGGCATTTAAGAGCTCCAAGTAGATATACACAAATAAATTTTGTTATTAGAAGTGCTGTATGTCAAAGCAAAAATTAACAAATTCAGTGTTTAAAACAGTTATAACATATATTCCATTACACATTTTTAAACATGGTATTTTCAACCATAATGATATATGAAATGAACTCACTATAAGACTGAGGACAAGAAACAGAAGTAGCATAAATAGCATTTACTTTCTTTTATGTGTCTAAAAACATGCTATTGTAAATTCATTGTTTAAAATGAGGGACCAATGACAATGGCACTGGGATTTATCTCTACTGCATGTACTGGCTTTTTGGGATCCTACTCTCTTTGGATGTATATCTTTCTCAACCTGGATGTATTGGAGAGGGTCTTGGACTTTCCCCAGGGCAGGGTGCCTTGCTCTCTCTTAAGATTGGAGAAGTGGGGGGGGACGGGGTGTGGAGGGAGTGGGAGGATGGGAGGAAGTGGGAATTTGGATTGATATTTTTTAAAGTAATAAAATAATAAAAATGGATTTCAACACAGTATATTCATGCTTGCGCATCACATTTTCCAGTTGAACAAACACCAAAGTTTAACATTTTTAAAACTTTGCAACTTCTACGCTATTGCTTTTTCATGTACCTCTCCTTCATCATAAGCTTCTCATTTTAGTGTGTTTGGAAGACAAGGATAATGATTCCTAAAATCTAATAACTCTGCATCATGTTAGATTTAAATTTTAGAAATGTTAGCATCACTAGTCTTTAATTCACATTTCTATCTATGAAAATGAAGAAAACCTCTTTCTAAGAGCACCTTAGAAAATGATGAAATTCTAAGTATTAATAATAGATCAGTAGATACCAGATTTTCAATGTTACCTATAAGTCAGCATTGTGAATTATAGATTGTTACTAACATTTTTAATTCACATTATCGTTGCAGAAACTAAATTCTGGATCTTATTATCTTATTGCTTCAGAATATGATATTAAACCATCTTTCTAGCTAAGATTCTTTTCAGTAAACCTTATTTTTCAGTAACCCACATACCATTTTGCCTCCAAAGTAAAGAATACGAATAGCCTTAAGTAATTCAAAAATGTTTGGTAGGAAAAAGCAATGAAGCAAAATGTTCAAAACTGTCAAAAACTTATCATAAACATAAAAGCATCTCCCGAGATGGATGCTTCTTCCCATGACTTAGTCCAAGTTTTGAAGGCACAGATAAGGCCCCTTCTATAGAAAATTCCTGAAAAACATTGTTAGTATAAAAGAAAATTACAAAAATCACTCTATAACATAATAACAATTCTGAAAATAAAAACTGACAATGAATATAGAAATGAAGTCTGTGTATCGAATTCTTTATGACCACAGAGAGCCTAAACCCTAAACATACGGCATCAAAATGATCTTTCTTCCCAGAATCAAGCTATTAATCAAGATGAGATCCAGTAATAAAATGTGTCACATGATAAAGTTAAAGAAAAATACTATATAATCTTTTCCATTAGATCCCCCAAAAGACTCCAACAAAATCCATGAATCATTAGGTAGCCTAAGTTTTTAATGCACTGAAATGAAGGCACTTCCTCAACACAATGGAGAGCACCCATCCTGGCCCAAAAGACAATGTGGGCCCTTGACCTCCAACCACAGGAAGACACCATTACCAACAAACACCGTCTTAAGCTTAGCTTAGTGAAACTTGGAGTGGAAAAGGCAAAATAATTATTTGCAGATGGCATGGGGTTAGCTCTTCAAAATCCAAATGTCTACATGCTGGAAACAGTACAACATTTAATCTTTGTAAAAATAAAACATTCACATGGCAGACCCAGTATACAAAAGGTACCTTTTGGCCATTAAATTATTAGTATTTGCTTTTTTGTACTTTTGTTCAGCAATTTTTTTGATGCATACTTACTATCTTTTTAATGTGTACCAATATATGAAAAATTATCTGGAAATGTAGGAACTACACTGTAAATAGAAAAAACTCTGCTTTACATGTGGACTCACATGTGTATGTTTAACACTCACATATAAACACCATCACATTGAGCACATCTTTATGTGTGAATTTATATTATAAACGTTTTCCAACCTGAAAATTTGTTGACTTTATGCATCATAGGCATTATTTAATATAAATATGTAATTTTGTTCCAATATGTCAATAGTAAGATAAAAGGTGTCTTACATGAATACCATAACTCTGCTAACTGCTTCCTCATGAAATTTTAATTGCTCCAGGATTTAATTCTTACAGATAATGCTTCAGTGAACATTCTTACATATGCAACACTTTGCTTGAACATGAACTTCATATTGCTCAAAAACAGAGTATCAAGAAAGTACAGGCTTAAATTGCAAATAGGCTCAAAGGGTATATCTGTACACTGCTCCTTCTTTGTGTAGGCATATTGAAGAAAGAGTATCCTGGGACACAGCTTGCCAGTATGTTTTCCTTGCCTGTCTCCCCACAAACCCCATGCTAACACAGCACACACATGCATGCACATATACACAAATACACACACCACCACCACCACATCACAAACGCATACACAGAGACACACAGAACACACACGCCACACACACACGCACACACACACACACACACACACCACCACCACCACCACCACCACCATCACCACCACCATCACTACCACCACTACCACATCACAAATACTCTGACAGAGATTTATATGTTTTGTTAGGAAGAAAGGACAACATCTGAGGTCTCAGTCTTCCCTATGGATTGTTATTCTTGTTTTTCTGTTTTTGGAACAAACATTTATTTTTTTTCTTTTGCATGTTTTCTTGTGATATTTTTCTTCCAATGAGATAAAGGCTTTATCTCCCTACCACTTTCCCTACTCTCACAATGCAACCAAATCCCTTCTTGTTCTGTTTCCAGAAGGTTTTCTGCAAGTCCAATTTTCTATTTGTGACCCTTCATTCATTTGACTTTCCACTTTGGTTTAAGTCAAAAGTGGTTGGTATATAAAATGAACACAAAATTTAAAATAAAAAATTTCCTGAAGAACTGATTAGGCACATATGCATATAATTGATCATATTTTGTTATAAATATATCACATCAGAATATGTACCTCAAGTTTGAAATTATCTGAAAATAATTATCTTCAAACCTAAAAAAAATGTTACATTGAAAATATCTCTTTTCAGAAAGTTGGTATAAATAAGTTTAAGGGTAAGTTGAGAGAAACTATTCCTTAAGAATAATTTCTTGGGGCTAGTAGGAAGGCTCGGTTGATAACAGCATGTGCCACCAAGATTGATGACCTGATTTTGATTCCTGTAACTCAAATGTTGGAAAGACAGGGTACGGACTCCTGCAGGTTTTCCTGATAGTGCCATATACATGCTCACAAGCATAGCGTGCACGTGCGCACACAAACATACACACACACACATACACACATATACGCACATACACATACACACACATGCACACATACACACACATATACACACATATACGCACACACACACACACGCACACACACATATATACACATATATGCACACACACATACACACACGCACACATGCACACATACACACACATACACACATACACACACATACACACATATACACACATATATGCACACACACATACACACACGCACACATGCACACATACACACACATACACACATATACACACACATACACACACACACGCACACATACACACACATACACACATATACGCACACACACATACACACACATACACAAACCTACACACACACAAATGTAGAATGTAAAATCTCATAATTTCTTAAATTTTAGAGGAACTTTATCGCATCTCTCCCACGGCCCATGGAGGAATGCAACATGGTCTCCTTCCCTCTTTGTAAAGGACCAAGAGGCAATACTAAAATCCAGGAGAGTGCTGTAAACTGCAAAAAGAGCAAAGGTCCTCAGGATCCAAAACCAGGAATTCTCCTTCATTTGCACAACTCACAGAATTCCAGCACACATGTTTTTATGTAGTTCACAATATGCTCAAGGTTACCCTTCAAAGGGCAATTATTGATGTATTGTATCATAAGATAAAGTGTAACATTAGCTGTGTTAAATAATAATTAGAATTATGCTGAGACAATGTTTCTGCTTTTACAATCAGTTTAGGTCATACAATATAAATATGTATTTTCATGTTTTGTTTTCACAAAGCAGGTGGGATAAAAATCATTTTTTCTTGGATAAAAATGCTATCCATTTGTCTAACATAAATAATATAAAAGTTCCACTGAGGAATATGCCTTCTTCAAGAAGAGAATCCACTTAAAAATGGCTTAATACAAAGTAGTGATAGCTGCCTTAACAAGTTAGGGTCAAGTGGCTTCAAGCAAGTTTAGGGATCATATGACTTGTCAAGGAATCTGTGTTTTTATGTCTTTCCACCTCATCACTCTTATCTGTTGGGCAATTGTCTTCATGGATATTGTTTCATGGGAAAAAGCAGTTTCTTTGGCTCCAAACCCTGAATTAATGTTCAAAGCTTTTAAAAGTTGAGAATGAATTCTTGGCTGGAGATACGGCTTGCCTAAGACAGGGGAGGCCTTAGATCCAATTCCCTGTACCATTAAAATAGAACAAAAAAGGAAATGACTAGAGAATGAACTCATATCTCATGTTATTTTCTTTCATACAACAGTTCTGTGTCAGGTCCACCATTACTCATGCTTGATCACCTTTGCTCTTGAAGAGGCTTTAAAACATATGATCTGGGGCTGATAGTAGCTGCCCCTTGTGAACTGAACTAAGATGAAAGAAATAAGATATGATTGTCTGGTTATTAAACAATCCTGCTATAAACAACAAAGGAAATCATGGTTTGGAATCAAGGGGCAAGGTAGATGAAGCACACTCAACATCCTACTGTCTGTGTCTTGAGATTTGATAGATGGATGGATGCATGAATGGATGGATGGATAGATGGAAGGATGGATGGGTGGGTGGGTGAGTGTGGGTGGATAGATTGTTAGATAGATAGATAGATAGATAGATACATACATACATACATAGATGTACATATATAGATACATAGATAAATGATAGGTAGATTTATTGATAGATAGGTTGATAGACAATACTCTCTGTGTTGATCTCTCTGTTTCTCCTTCCCTTTACATCTTCATTTAATGCATTACAAGCATTTTTCCATTGCATTTTATTTACTTTTTATTTGCAGTAAAGAACAAAGAAATTTCTTAGACAGTGAAATGACAAGGGAGAGGCAGAGAGATATAACAAAGGAAAGAGTAGGAGAGGGGGATGGGAAAAGAGGAGAGAGAGAGAGAGAGAGAGAGAATCTTTTGTATACCTAATTATAGAACCAAAGTTTAATTTTTGGTACCTGTACTAATCATGAATTTGGAGTTCTCACTTCAAATCTTATTTTTCATTTGTTAATGGCAAATCAATTCATTTGATGATATATTTTATTAATTCATTATGATTCTATTACCAGGTAACTAAATTCATAATTAGACATAATCAAATTGTCATATTCCTAACCAGAATTTCCTCACAACCTTCCTCACCACAGCACAGAGTGCCAGTCTATAAGCTAGTTCATCAAATTTCCTTTTTATTGTCATAATCAGGTGTGTTAAGGTTGAGAGTAGAAATAGTTTGTCCAAAATTTCTTTAAAAACTCCAGGGCCATTTGGGCAGCAAGTGGCCCTGATCCAGTATCAGCAGATCCAACCAGAGGGGACCTTGGCCAGCAAGTGGCCCTGATCCAGTACCAGCAGATCCATCCAGAGGGGTGTGTCCCCGCTGGCCGCCCAGATGCCCCAGGATGGGAGTACAGGCACCCTCCAATCCCCTAAACTTCCTGGCCATTCAGCGGGGCTTCCCCTCCCCACTGGCTTTTCTGCTTATCCCACCTCAGCTTGCCCCAAAAAACCTCTTTCCATCTGTGGGGTCCTAGGATCCCCAAACTCAGCCTGCTTCGGGTCTGAGGCTCTGGAGAAAAAGTGGTGAGTGCAAGGCTGCAGGGATTTCTGTATTCCACGGAGCCAGCATCTGCCAAGCCCACACTTTTGTCTGTGAGGTCTTTGGCCAGCAAGTGGTCCTGATCCAGTACCAGCAGATCCAACTGGAAGAGATCTCCCAACTCAGCCTGCTTCGGAGCTGAGGCTCTGGGGACAAAGTGGTGAGTGCAAGGTTTCAGGGGTTTCTTTATTCCACAAAGCAGGCTTCTACCAAGGCCGCCATTTTGTCCACGCCGTCCTTGGCCAGCAAGTGGCCCTAATCCAGTACCAGCAGATCCATCTGGAGGGGTCCTTAGATCCACCTCCACAGCCTACTTCAGTGAGGAGGGGATCTGAGAGCCAACTCCAGTGCTGAGGGGACCTAAGAGAGGGCAGAACAAGAAAAATCCCCAAGTACACAGTTAGCCAAAACCTAAATTGGACCAAGCCGCTGATACTATGCTGACCACGTTCAAAGGAAGATATGGGCAGGTGCCAAAGCAAGAATTCCTCCAACAACCTGAAAAGCAACATGATAACACCAGGATCCAGCGAATATGCAACAGGAAGACTTGAAGAACCTAACACAGAAGAAGTAGAAGAAATCGACTTTAAATGTAACATTATGAAAGTGATAGAGACCATTAAAGAGGATATGAAAAAGTCCTTTAAAGAAATGGATGAGAAGACTAATAAAAAGTTAGGAGAAATGAAAAAATTCCCTCAAAGATACCCTAGAAAACCAAGAAAAAGCAATCAAGCAGGCAATGGAAACAGTTCAAGACTTGAAAACTGAAATGGAGGCAATGGAGAAAACACAAACCGAGGGATGGCTGGATAAGGAAAATCAGGGTAAATGAACAGGAACTACAGAGACAAGTATAACCAACAGAATACAAGAGATAGAAGAAAGAATCTCAGATGCTGAAGATACGATAGAGAAAATAAACTCATTGATCAAAGAAAACAACAAATCCAACAAATTCTTAATACAAAATATCCAGGAAATCTGGGACAACATGAAAAGACCAAACCTAAGAGTAATAGGGGTAGAAGAAGAAGAAGAATTAAAGCTCAAAGGCCCAGAAAATATATTCAACAAAATTATAGAAGAAAACTTTCCCAACCTAAAGAAGGATATTCCTATGAAGGTACAAGAAGCATACAGAACACCAAATAGACTGGATAAAAAGAAAACATCCCCTTGCCATATAATAATCAAAACACAAAACATACGGAATAAAGAAAAAATATTAAGAGCTGTAAAGGAAAAAGGTCAAGTAACATATAAAAGTTAGCCTATCAGAATTACACCTGACTTCTCTATGGAAACCATGAAAGCCAGAAGGTCTTGGATAGATGTGCTGCTGACACTAAAAGACCATGGATGCAAGCCCAGACTACAATACCCAGGAAAGCTTTCTTTCACCATCGATGGAGAAAGCATGATATTCCAGGATAAAACAAATTTAAGCAATACATAGCCACAAACCCAGCCTTACATAAGTACTAGTAGGAAAACCACAACAAAAGGAAGCAAACAACATCCATAATAACACAGACATCTAACAACCCGCCAACAGCACAACTCAAAAAAAGGAAACATACAAATTCTATCACCCCCTCAAAAAAACAACCCGGAGTTAACAACCACTGGTCATTAATATCACTTAATATCAATGACTCAATTCACCTATAAAAAGTCACAGGTTAAGAGAATGGATACGAAAACAGGATCCAACATTCTGTTGTTTACAAGGAACACACCTCAACCACAAGGAGAGACATTATCTCAGAGTAAAGGGTTGGGAAAAGGTTTTTTAATCAAAAGGCCCTAAGAAACAAGCGGGTGTGGCTATACTAATATCGAACAAAATCGACTTCAAACTAAAATCAATCGGAAGACCTAGAGATGGGCACTTTATACTCTTAACAGGAATAATCCATCAGGATGAAGTCTCAATCCTGAATATATATGCCCCTAATATAAAAGCACCCTCATATGTAAAAGAAACATTACTAGAAATAATCAAACTGAGGGCTGAAATCAACAAAAAAGAGACACAGAAAACAATCCAAAGAATCAATCAAACAAAGAGCTGGTTCTTGGAGAAAACAAACAAGATCGACAAACCCCTATCCAAACTAATCAAAATGCAGAGAGAGAACACTGATATTAACAAGATCAGAAATGAAAAGGGGGACATAACAACAGACACTGAGGAAATTCAGAGAATCTTACTACAAAAGCCTGTATGCCACAAAAATGGAAAATGTAAAAGAAATGGACAGTTTTTTAGATAAATACCATATGCCGAAATTAAATCAAGACCAGGTGAACAATTTAAATAGACCTATAAGTCATGAGGAAATAGAAACTGTCATCAAAAACCTCCCAACCAAAAAAAGCCAAGGAACAGATGGTTTTAATGCAGAATTCTACCAGAACTTCCAAGAAGAGCTAATACCTATACTCCTTAAAGTGTTTCACATAATAGAAACAGAAGAGTCATTGCCAAACTCTTTTTATGAAGCTACAGTTACCCTAATACCAAACCACACAAAGAAGCAACCAAGAAAAAGAATTACAGACCAATCTCACTCATGAACATCAACGCCAAATTTCTCAATAAAATACTGGCAAACCGAATCCAAGAACACATCAAAAAAATCATCCATTATGTTCAAGTAGGCTTCATCCAGGAGATACAGGGCTGGTTCAACATATGAAAATCTATCAATGTAATCCATCATATAAATAAAGTGAAAGAAAAAGGCCATATCACCATTTCATTAGATGGTGAAAAAGCATTTGACAAAATTCAACACCCCTTTATGATAAAGGTCTTGGAGAGATTAGGGATACAAGGATTATATCTAAATATAAAAACAATATACAACAAGCCGACAGCTAACACCAAATTAAATGGAGAGAAATTCAAAGTGATTCCACTAAAATCAGGTACAAGACAAGGCTGTCCACTCTCTCCGTATCTCTTCAATATAGTGTTTGAAGTTCTAGCAATAGCTATAAGACAACATAAGGAGATCATGTGGATTCAAATTGGAAAGAAAGAAGTCAAACTCTTGTTATTTGCAGATGATATGATAGTGTACATAAGTGACCCCAAAAGCTCTACCAAACAACTTCTACAGCTGATAAATACCTTCAGTGAAGTGGCAGGATACAAGATCAACTCCAAAAAATCAGTAGCCCTCCTATACACAAAGGATAAAGAAACAGAGAGGAAAATCAGAGAAACATCACCTTTCACGATAGCCACAAATAGCATAAAGAATCTTGGGGTAACTCTGACCAAGGAAGTAAAAGATCTATTTGACAAGAACTTTAAGGCCTTGAAGAAAGAAATTGAAGAGGATACCAGAAAATGGAAGGAGCTCCCATGCTCCTGGATTGGTAGGATCAATATAGTAAAAATGGTAATTCTACCAAAGGCAATCTATAGATTCAATGCAGTCTCCATCAAAATCCCAACAAAATTCTTCATAGACCTTAAGAGAACAATAACTAAGTTTATATGGAAAAACAAAAAGCCCAGGATAGCCAAAACAATCCTATACAATAAAGGAACTGCAGGAGGCATTACCATCCCTGACTTCAAACTCTATTACAGAGCGACAGTAAAGAAAACAGCTTGGTATTGGCATAAAAACAGAGACGTTGACCAATGGAATCGAATCGAAGATCTGGCTATTAATCCACAAACCTATGAACAACTCATATTTGACAAAGAAGCTAAAATTATACAATGGAAGAAAGAAAACATCTTTAACAAATGATGCTGGCATAATTGGATGTCAACCTGTAGGAGAATGAAAATAGATCCTTATCTATCACCATGCACAAAACTCAAGCCCAAATGGATTAAAGACCTCAATATAAATCCGATCACACTGAACCTGATAGAAGAGAAAGTGAGAAGTAGCCTCCAATACATGGGCACAGAAGACCACTTCCTATGTATAACCCCAGTGGCACAAAGAATAAGAGCAACAATGAATAAATGGGACCTCCTGGAACTGAGAAGCTTCTGTAAAGCAAAGGACACAGTCATTAAGACAAAAAGGCATCCTACTGAATGGGAGAAGATCTTCACTGACCTCACATCAGACAAAGGTCAGTTCTCCAACATATACAAAGAACTCAAGAAACTAGACATTAAAATTCTAAATAACCCAATTAAAAAAAAATGGGTTAATGATCTGATCAGAGAATTCTCAACAGAAGAAGTTCAAATGGCCAAAAGATACTTAAGGTCATGTTCAACTTCCTTAGTGATCAGGGAAATGCAAATCAAAACAACTTTGAGATACCAACTTACACCTGTCAGTATGGATAAAATAAAAAACCAAGGATACCCTATGCTGGAGAGGATGTGGAGTAAGGGGAACACTCACCCATTGCTGGTGGGAATGCAAACTTGTGCAACCACTTTGGAAATCAGTGTGGAGGTTTCTCAGAAAATTGGGAATCAACCTACCTCAGGATCCAGCAATACCACTCTTGGGAATATACCCAAGAGATGCCCAATCATACTACAAAAGCATTTGTGCAACTATGTTCATAGCAGCATTATTTGTAATAGCCAGATCCTGGAAAGAACCTAGGTGCCCCTCAATGGAAGAATGGATAAAAAAAAGTGTGGAATATATACACATTAGAGTAATACTCATCTGTAAAAAACAATGACATCTTGAATTTTGCATGCAAATGGATGGAAATAGAAAACACTATCCTTAGTGAGATAACCCAAACCCAGAAAGATGATTATGGTATGTACTCACTCATTAGTGGACTCTAGCCATAAACAAAGGACATTAATCCTATAGCTCACAAGCCTAGAGAAGCCAAATAGCAAGGTGAACCCAAAGAAAAACATATATAGATCCTCCTGGAAATTGGAAGCTAACAAGATGGCTGGGCAAAAGTTGGGAGCACAATAGTGAGGGTAGGGGTGGGGGTAGAGGTGGGGGAAAGGGAGAGGGACAAGGAGAATGGAGAAGTGAAAGATTGGGGAGAGCTTGGGGGAGTGGTAGGGTGAGATGGAGGAAGGGCAGATATTAGAGCACGGTATAAGATATCTACATTAAGGGAGTCATTTTAGCATTGGCAAGGAACTTGGCTCTAGAAGGGATCCCAGGTGTCCATGGGGAGGTCCCCAGCTAGGTACGTGGGCAGCAGAGGAGAGGGTGCCTGAACTAGCCTTGTCCCATAGTCACATTGATGAATCTCTTGATTATCACCATAGAAATTTTGTCCGATGGATGGAGATAGAGACAGAGACCCACATCCACATCAGAGCAATGGACTGAGCTCCCAAGGTCCAGTTGAAGAGCAGAAGGAGGGAGAAGATGAGCAAGGAAGTCAGGACCACAATGGATTGGTCGACCCCTGAGACAGTGTGCCTGATCTAATGGGAGCTCACCAAAGCCAGCTGGACTGAGACGGAATGAGCATGTGATCAAACCGGACTCTCTGAATGTGGCTCCCAATGGGAGCAGACTGAAAAGCCATCGATAATGGCACTAGGACCTTTCTCTTCTGCATGTATTGGCTTTTTGTGACCCTAGTCTATTTGGATGCACACCTTCCTAAGCCGAGATGGAGGGGGCAGAGCCTTGGACTTCAACAGGGCAGGGTACCCTGCCCTCTCTTAAGGATGCAAAGGGAGGGAGAAGGCTTAGTGGGGGAGTGGGAGGGGAGTGGTAGAATAGGAGGAAGTGTAAATATGGGAGTGGAAAAACTTTTTAAAAAGGAAAAAAACAAAAAAAAACCCTCCAGGGCCACAAATCAGACACAGTTGCATTTATTAATTCAGATTCTAGGTGCTAAACTACTGCATCATTAGTTAAATGAGGAATATCTCAAGGAGCTCTGAGAACTGCTTTTAGTAAAGAATATTTAATTCCTCTTTTGCTGTTGGATCTTCCTGTCCCCCCTACTTGGTTCAGCCTTGATATGGGTGGAGGGGCATGCTCTTGCCTCAATTTGATATATCAGACTTCGTTGGCTCATCCTTACCCCCCTCTGAGGAATGAATGGGGGTGGGATGGAGAGAGATGGGGAACTGGAGATAGTATGTAAAATGAAAAAAAAATTTAAATAATAAAAACCATTTAATTCAAATCTTACTGAAACAAGAAGAGAAAAGCAAATACAGAAGGCAGAGGGTGAGCAGAGAAAAATGTAGAGCTCAATAAAAATCAATAAAAAAACTAAAAAAAATAAATACAGACTGAACATGATTATGCTAGAACAAGATCTGTGTTTGCTTTTTTAAAATATGTAAATATTCTGGGTGGATCCTGCAGAGAACAACAACTTATTTCTAGGGAAAATAATTTCTTATGAACATAAGTCACACTTCTGTTTTGATCTTTTCTGACTCCAATATCAGAGCAATAGCCTTTAAAGAGGAAGAAGAGCACAGGACAACTTGTGATAAGATAAAAATAATGGGAGGATTTGTTATATTTCTTTCAAGCACTAAGTAGATTAAAAGGTGGCTCTGGTCAGGGTAGAATGATATGCAGGGAATCAGATGAAGCCAATATGACAGGAAGCTTGTAACAGCCCGAGGTTGAGAAAGAAATGGGTCCTTTGCCAATGCAAACCCTTGCCAATGAAACTTCTACACCAAATGGGTTGGCAGCCAGCCCATGGTGTTCTGTTTAGGGCCAGACCCCATGAGGGATGGCTGTCAAACTGCTAGTAGCATGCTTGGAAACCGAGT
>PVIU01012633.1:0-59204 GCA_004026605.1 Ondatra zibethicus | reverse complement strand
CCCATTGTCAGTCATATTCAGAGAGTCTGTTTCGATCACATGCTCGTTCAGTCCCAGTCCAGCTGGCCTTGGTGAGCTCCCACTAGATCAGGCACACCATCTCAATGGGTGGACGAATCCCTTGCGGTTCTGACTTCTGTGTTCATCTTCTCCCTCCTTCTGTTCTTCAACTGGGCCTTGGGAGCTCAGTCCAGTGTTCTAACGTGGGTCTCTGTCTCTATCTCCATCCGTCGCCGCATGAAGATTCTTCTGCTCTTCGACTGGACCTTGGGAGCTCAATCCATTGCTCTGGTGTGAATGTGGGTCTCTGTCTCTATCTCCATCCATCGGATGAAATTTCTATGGATGTGATCTAGGCCTGGATGGAGGCGAGAGGGCCTTGGGCTTCCCACAGGGCAGGGTAACCTGCCCTCTCTTAGGACTGGAGGGGAAAAGGGGAGGGGGAGTGGGGAAGCGGGAGGGAAATGGGAGGAGCGGAGGAGGAATGGTACTATTTATACTATTTATAATGCAATAATAAAAAATTAAATGTGGAAAAAAAAGAAGAAAGTCTATTTACACACCAGGAGTGGGGGTAGGACACAGATTCACACATCTCCTTGGCTGTCTGCTGGCTTCTAACAATGTCCACTGAAATGGGTCGCGCTCAACCGATCCCACCTGCGGTGCTATGAGCAGAAGTTTATGAAGGAGGCGTCTTCAGCCCTCGTGCACAGCCTAAATGTTCTCTCTAAATCAAAACACTATCTAAATAAAAAACAAAAAAAAAATCAAACTCATCAACAAGGGGGAACCGACCTCTGCAGCGAATAGACTCAACCAACTAAAAATAAAGACACAGGGTGAGCTGTTCCTAACTGAGAGGTGCCAGGTCCGCCACTAGCACAGGCGGACTGAGTCCTCCCTGGCCTTGGTGCTACCACGCTTTCACACTTTTAGAAATCTCGCTAATTAAGTGGTATATGTTTGCTGAGGAGCTTGTAACTATCTATCATGTTCAGTTGATCAAAAGGCCAGGTCAAACATATTTGACACAATGTTGGGTGAGAAGAACATGCAAATAACACTAAAATGAAGTTTGAATGCTGAGAGAAAACAACTTTATTTTTTTCTTTCTTTGCCTACTACTCTAAGTTTGAAAAGTGAACACAAACATGCACAACGAAAAATTAAATTAAAATAAAGTAAAAAAGGAAAGTGTTACTAAAGCGCTTTCAATGAATAATAGATATATAGAATTCAAGATAAAGATGAATATTACCTTTTAGTAATATGTACTATGAGTTCTAGTTGGTCTTAATAAATAAAACCCAGAATCAGATATTAGGGGGTGAAAGTTGAAGGATTGGACAAGCAGTGCAGCCAGCCACTAGAGAGACTTTCTACCTCTACCAATGCTCAGATGGTAGGGCGACCCTGTCCTCAGACTGTCTCCTTAGACTGCATCCTCCTGTTTCCTTGTGTCTTATATTCCTCTCTCTGCCCAACCATATCACTCCTGTCTCCACCTCCTAGTGCTCGAATTAAAGGAGTGGGATCCCAAGTGCTGGGATCTCCTTTATATGAGTTCTGTTTCTCCTGTAACCCAGGGTGACTTTGAAGTAACAGACATCCCTCTGCCTCCTCTCCCGAGTCCTGGGATTAAAGGTCTGTGTCACCACTGCCTGTCCTCTAGCCGCTTAGCCCTGCACTCTGACCTTCAGGCAGCTGTACTTGTTAAAACACAAACAAAATGTCACTACAGTAATACATGTGCTAGGAAAATATTACTTGTATTTAGGTACATTTAATCATTTTCATGCATAGACATAGATAAGCAATTAATATTTTATAGAATTAAAATGATTAAATGTCATTCATATATGTGTTATAAGATTATATTTGCTCTATTGTTAGTATATTTTCAGTGACATGATCTGGCCATTTATTCTATAGGCACATTTAACTCCTTCAGTTTACCACAAGGAGGCTATTGCTGTGTGTGTGCAACAATAGTGGGTGGGGTTTTCATTTTTTATTTATTTGGTGTAGTATTAGTTGAAGCACATGACGATTTTTAAGGAACTTTTGTTATCAAGAAGAATGTCTTTCCTGAAGATGTCACTGGAAACATCCACAATATGTTTGACTTAAAATTAGCCCTGAAAACAACATATTTAAGTTATTTAATCCAAATACATAAATATGAGTAGATGTGCCTAAAAACCAAAATTGTTCTTTTCCTTTGGAATTCCAGACATAGCATGGCTTTTCCCCGTCAATAGAAAACCTTGTCTGAGCACAATGCTATTCTTACCTTTACCCCTGGGAGAAGATGAATTTGTTTCAGGGATAGGAAGGAAAGCAAAATGCCACTGTCTTAGTAATATTTTCATCACATTATCTAAGACTCCTGAGCATTTCCTAAGATATTTCTACTGCTCGGTTTGACAATAACAAAATCCATCTTCCAAACCGCAACCTAATTTCTGTAGCTGTCAAACACATGTGAAGCCTCCGCCATTAGCAAAAGCTGAAGCAGGACGGGAAGCCACGATGGTACTTTAGGAATAGGGAATGGCAGTTGAAAAACTGATGTTCAAGTATGCGTGTGCTCTGAATTTTAGGACACTGACAGAGGTTAAAATACCAGTCAGTGACTCACTTCCTGTACTCGTCATGATGCTGCCCCTTACAACAAATTTCTGGAAGTGACTGACAACAGAAATAATCCTGCAAATGTCTTATTTGTGCAATGAGAAGAAATGTATTTTGAACTCAAACCAAGAATTGTTTTGGCTATTAGGGATACAGTGCTGAGGCAAGGTGGCTCAGGAGGTAACCAGTCGGGCAACCTGAGTTTGACCCTCAGGACCTAGGAGAGAACTGGCTCCCACAAGCTGTTCCCTGACCTCTGCCTGCATGCATATACACACGCACATGCACACACACAATAAATAAATGAGATATAATAAATATAGAAATAGTCATAGCATATGAGCAAAGGGACCAAATACAAAGCACCAAGCCTTACCTGACAGTCAAAGATATGATATGGCACGGTGAAGGGAAGGTAATTAATGTAGGATCTATTCCTAATAGATGAGCATTCTTGTTTATATATGTGTGAGAATACTCTTTGATATTAACGGCATTATATTGACTTCATCTTGATCTTGTAATGTAATATCTGTCTTTAGATAGCTTTTATTTTCATAGAATTGAATTCTATAATAGATTTCCTCTTCTATGGATAACAGTTCCCTTTAAGTTTTTGGATTAAAATCTTTTTAAACTAGAGCAATGACATAGCTTACTTTAAAAAGCTTTTAGGAAGCCTCCAAGATTGACTTGTCGTGACTGGCAAACCTTCCAGTGCCTTCCTGAAAGCAGCTTCATTTTAAACCCCTGGATTAAAGAGCGAGGAGGGCATCCAGGCCTTCAGCAAGGTGGGGGCTGGAGAAAGGGGAACAGCTCTGTTCCTTGGCATTCTCCTCCTTGTAAAGTCCATGTGAATCCTTTCACCTGATTACATCTCCTGGGGGAAAGGGAGAATTGCATCTCCATTGTAAGATTCGGATTCTAGATTTGAAAAATATTAGTGTAGTGTCTGGAATACAGTGGTTGTCTAGGAAACACCAGAGACTTTGGTTGTTGCTGCTGCTGTTTTGTGGACACTTTTTGCTGTTGTTCATTTGTTTGATAGCAGGTCTCATCTAGCCCAGGATGTAAGTAAGGATGGCACTGAACTCCTGGCTCTTGTACTCTACCTCCCAAGTACTGGGATTGCTGGTGTGAACCACCATTTTCAGCTTCCAGTGACCCATTTTATGAAAACAGTCCCTGGTTCTCTGGAAGGATCCTGTGATGGCAACACTGACTACAGGATGGAGTGTCTTTAGCAAGGGAGTCCTGCTGGTAACTTGATGTACTCATGGGTCTGTCAATAGCTCAGTCTGCAAAGTTCTCTGTTATCTGTGGCTGTCCTGAATTGCTTCCTTTTGATGATCAGCTGTGTTGATGGCCAGGAATCAGACGGGAGGAAGGGAAGGATGAAGGGAGAGAGAGAGAGAGAGAGATTGAAAGAGAGAGAGACAGAGAGACAGAGAGACAGAGGGAGAGAGAGTCAGCACTAACTTGGTTCACTGGTCAGCAAGACAAAGCAGAGATCTTTCTGACAGTTTGACAATAGCCATTTGAAAACAAGGCAACAAAATTGAAAGCAGTGAAACAGTTTGGTGGAATCAGGTTCAGAGCTGCAACAGCCCAGGTGATGTGTTTGCTACATGAGCAAAATATGCTCCTGATAAGCTACTTTCATAGAAGGTGGTATAAGGTATATAAATATCTGGTTCAGGAGGGTAGAAGACTCAAATTTTACTTTAGGATACCACTTGCTTTTTTCAGTGTGTGTGTGTGTGTGTGTGTGTGTGTGTGTGTGTGTGTTTGACAACAACACAACTGTGGATATCAGTGGACAACTTGCTGAAGTTGATTCTCTCTTTAATCATGTGGACCCTGGGGTAGAACGCTGGCTGTCAGCCTTGGCGGTTAGTGCCTTTACTTCCTGATCCACCTCACCAGTTCCTGAACACTATTTAAAGCTTTATAGTTCACTTTATTGTCCATATAAATTATAGTATTATGAATGAGTATGACTGATTTCTTTACTCTTTGGAAATCTTTTATATAAAGACTATAGTGTTAGCATGCATACATTTATGTTTCTGGTACAAAGTTCTAGAGTGTTGGAGATAAACCACCTCTTAGCGATGCTCTATGATCAGCATCATGTCACAAACCCTAATAGTTTGCAACTTACTGAATTTTCAAAAGTACTTTTAAAAAGTTATTTTTAAAAATTCAGCATTCGTTGATACATCTGTTACATGCCAAAATAGAACTGTTAGCAATTCTGAAATGTTCTCAGAAATAATGAGACTTGGCTAGATGCACACAGTGCCTACAAGTTGATCTCTGAGGCGTCTAAGATGCACAGCTGGGTCTTGTTAATGGTGCCAGTGGAATTTCTAGCACTATCTATTTTATGGCAGCTCCACACCTACTTTTACCTTATAAGGTAAAGACCCAAACTCTAAATGTCTATTATACATAGTCCTATATTTAGCAACAAAATGTGATTTTTGCAAGCCAAAAAGAAATAGGAATCCAGTCTCCAGATGCTGTTTTTGAAAGGCAGCATCTAAACACGTGCTGGCCAATGTCACAATAATGTTGAAGAAGAGAATTTCAGCCTGTTTTCCTAACAACATCACATAAAGAGAGATTACTACTATACTACTACTATTCCTTCTTCTTCTTCTTCTTCTTCTTCTTCTTCTTCTTCTTCTTCTTCTTCTTCTTCCTCTTCCTCTTCTTCCTCTTCCTCTTCCTCCTCTTCCTCCTCCTCCAGGAGGACAGAAAGGCTCAAATGTATAACAGGGACTGATGCAGATGAAAGTTCAAATGGTATAAGGACTCTAATGAAACAGTTCAGTCTTAGAAAAGTTTATATTTAAAATCCTGCTCTCAAATCTTCCTTTTCTTACATTTGTGGGTGAATTTTGCTTGAAATCATTAAAAATATCGTTCTTTCTAATCAGCCTACTTATAATTGACAGTTTTGGAAAAGCTTCTTCACTTGTGCATTGTTCTTCACTTACATATGTGTTCTTTTCTGAGCATCATCTTGAGCTGGTAAGGTTGAATGTTCCACTCTATCTTGAGAGACCATTTTTCTGTACAATAAGATCCAACTAGCTGGAGCTGATTGCTGAAAGAACCTGGCCCTCGCTGGTCTACAAAAGCCCTTTCTGAGGTTGTTTTTTTTTATTGCTATTAATGCTTATTTGTTTTAAAGTAGAACAAAGCAGAAATTTTGCACAGGAGCTACTGGTGGCTTCCTTCAAGTGGTAGAGTCAATGTATGATTATAATAAACGCATCTAGATAGCCAGAAGAAGAGGGGGGTGAGTTTACTTTCACTCCCGATGAGAGTGCTAATATCTTGTAGTCTTCAAATACTGGAGAATGTAAAACACGTCCCTTTTCCAGATTATTTTCAGTAGGTCATCTTCTCACAGGCATTGCAATCAAAGGAGTTTCTGTTTGGTACGTCAACCAAGAATGAGAACTTTGCAAATTAACTACCTAGTTAAATAACAACACCCTTTGTTTAATCTCTGTTTTACTCAAACAGATTGTAGAGATTTCTCTTAAATTGTTTCTACCTTACTTTGCTAAGAAGCCCCAGGACATGGCAGAAATCAGGTTTTGGCCATAAGACACTTTACATCTTCTCTCTTGTCTTTTCTCTCCTCCTTCCCACCCTCTGTCTCTTTTCTTCCTTCCTTTAGCCCACAGCACGATCTGAGGGAATTCTCTGCCCTATCAGGGCTATCCCTGAAGAGATGGCATTCTTACAGACTAACCAAAGTCTATGGCTAAAAGTCAATGATGAACTGGACCACGTTTATGAATGTGAACTTGGAAGTGGCTCTTCAAGGCTGAATCAGGCTTCTAATGATTAATCTTCCAGTCCACAGTTAAGGGAGAACCCCTGAGGCAGATCACTCAGGTACAGGGTTTCTGATTTTGACCTCAGAGACTATTTGATTTGATAAATGTCTGATTTTTTAAGCTATTTAATACTGTGTTGATTTTTATTCATAAACAATGCAGTTATTTGAATATTTATTAAAATCCTATCAGAGTTTAATCAGACTTACATATATACACATGGATGAAAGCTCATAAAGAATGAAAAAAATCATTTTAAAAGTACTGGCTTCATGGAAGCTTTGTGTGGTCATGCGTGGTCATAATAGATGATGTGAAAGGAAAACTACATCTTAAAGGTTTATGAACTATATTAGCATTGTAAACAATAGCATAGTTGAAAGAGTTGGAAACATTGTTGCAGACCATTGTTTACAAAACTGAATTGATTCAAACTTAGATTGAAAGGAAAGTCATTCTATTTTGCAAAGTGGTTTGCTCTTTATATAATCATACATAAATATTTATAACATATGTACTCCCATGTATATGCATGCATAAACATAGACTCCTAAATATTTGACATTCTAGTAGAAATTACATAATTGAAAGTAAATGTAAACTATAGTCTGACTTACCATAAATAATGAAAAAATATTATATATTGATTTTTTTTGTGTTAGGAAGCCATGTTGTTTCATTTTTAACCATCCACTTATTTACAGTCCAGTGCTTATTCAATGAATTGATATTGAAGATACTTTCTCCAACAGGGTCACATAGATAAGTTATTTAGCAATGACACTAATTTGGGTGAGCAGAAGAGGCATTAGGTAAATGATAGCAATATATCAATTACTAGAAAAAATGATAAAGTTCCTTTATAATTTATGAAAAGTTCTCCCCTGACCAACTGGTTCTGCTATGCAGTAATGAATGCCCAATTTGTTTTATGATTTGTTTAGAGAATTTTCTTGATAACTTCAATGTTTTTCAGAAACTGGATTTCCCTTTTGGAGGTATCAGGCCCTGAATCCACAATGTTATGTGACGGTTGGCTTCTTCTTTACAGAACACATCTCATAGGCTCTATATAATATTTACTTTCCTTGGTGCTCAGATTCTTAGTAACATTATTGTTGAATTCCACATAATTTCATGTGCATTATTTATCTAGAGCCTTTGGAGAGCTTACCTAGCCCACACATATGAAACTATCCCTAGTCTTTCCCTTGTCACACTGATCTCTCCATCTACTCTAGGAGAGAGTATACACGCTGACCTTTTGAAAGTCATTTACTATACAAAAAAGAACACAAATTGCAGGAAGAGTCTTAGTTCTAAGTATTTTGCACAATAGCATAATAAGGAAACCATAAAATAAAATGAGTATGACAGATAATCCAACATTGAGCAACAGGTAGCTGAAGAAGAAGTTAAAGCAGGTAGGGTAAGTGATGATCACATCCAGCAAACATGCACAGATGGGCATTTCATTTCTAAGCGATTACTCTGGACTTTGTCAGCAGTGGCTGAATGCATCACTCTCAGACCACTGCTCCCCTAGCCTTGATTTACTCATGGGTATAGTGTCCATACAGAAGATATCACATACATGACCCCAGAGCCTTGATTTACTCACAGATGTAGTGGCCATACATAACATAGATGACAGTGTTAAAGAGAGAGGCAGGCATAATCCACACACCCCAGAACAGGTTTATTAAAGTGTTCTCAGCCGTTTTCTCATAATTCTCTTGACATGTTGTGCCAGACTGCTCCTCCTTCACAAGGAACATCTATATTCCACTTTGTTATTACTAGAGTTTCATTGTTGCAGCAGAATTTTGTGTCTTACTGTTGGCTGGAGGATTTGGATACATGCTGGATTTGAAGGTGTTTTCATCTAGGCCTAAATTGATAGTTCATTCTAAGATGCTAATAGAGAAAAAAATAAGAACCACCTTGAAGAGAATCGATTTGTGTGATGGCAATTATTCTCACCCTTGAGGTGGGTAGCATTGATGACTGTCTATTCTCATGCTTAGGATCAGAATCCTTCTTGTTATCTTGTATTTAAAACTTCTTGAAGATTTTTCAGTCTTTGAAGGTTTTTCTATGTTTTGTTTTGTTTGCTTTACCTGCAATGGAAAATCATGTCTATTCTAATTTAGTGCCTTCTGCTGGAGTTCACCAGAAGCCTGGGTGGCATTGTTTCTGATGAAATGAGGAGACAGAATCTGCTACACCTTAGGATAGAAAAGATCACCATAGGTAGACAATCTGGTCTACAAGAAGATACAGCATTTCACTCTCAGGAACTTGTGACGATTCCTAGAAAGGTTTGTCCCAACTTTTAGATGTGAATTCTCTTGTTATCTGATAATCCAAATTTGAATTCTCAACGTGTACTCATAGGTTCTGTGACACTAGACAAAGAGAGTGACTTTCTCCAGATACAAAACACAACAGTAAACTGTCCTTTGCTAGTAAAAGTTGAATAAAACCAAGCTTCTGAATGAAGAAAACTCAGAATTGCATATAATCTTATAAGCATTTACAGAAATAAGTATCTGAGTAATATGTGGAACCTAGTAAGTAATCTAGCTATTTAGTTATAACTAATCATGATCTTATTCCTGACTGACAATCATCTTGTTGGCCTATTGGCCCTTTCTGAAACATCCTTAGAGTTAAGATATTTGCCATGATTAATACTAAGCTTCTAAGACTTCTGAGCAATTTAGTGCCACGCTTGCAAGGGCTCCTCTGAGCAGTTTGTTTTTGTTATTGATGGTGTGAGTTATTTAAATGGATGTCATTTGCCCTAAGTACATGACTTTTGGACACTCGTGATGTTTCTTAGTATCTTCTATATAGTTCCATCTTCTAAAAGCTGAAGACAAAAAAGAAAAAGGAAATAGACTGTATGACATTGTTCTCTTAAAAATATAAGACCACTTAAGGTGAACTTATTCTTGTTATTGTTGAATATGCCTCTGCACATGAATACCGATCTCTCGTTAGAAGCATTGGGTAATGTAGCTCAGTTTATGAAATACCTTCTTAGAGATTTCTGTAACAGAATATTTTTCACATGTCTCTGCAGCATGAGTTATTAATTCATAAGCTGAGTTTTATGCAATGATGTCCTGGAAAATTCAGGTCTGTTTCTTATTTGTAAAATGAAAGAGTCATGCCATAATACAGTTTGATCCAAATGTAACTATCTAGGTGGGTTGCATCATCAGAGAAAAAAAAATGAAAAAGTCAGTGGAGGGTGTGGTAGGGATATACACAAGAATGTCAAGGAGAAAGAGACAGACAGATAGAACACCTACACTCTGAACAGTGCTTCTGAAGAGGAAGGCTGAAAAGCCTTTACACGTGAGAAGATGATGTCAGCGCTGTAGATGTAAGATATGCAGAGACTCTCCACAGAAAACAGGATAACTAGGACAGCTTCTTCTCTTTGCCAGAATTCTAGTGTCTCTCCCCAACTGAGTTTATCAGAGCAAATCTACACGAACTCCTGTGACTTATTTAAGATAATACACTAATATTAACAGTAATAGTACAAATAGTCTCAACCTATTGAGCAAAATTTTAATGGTGTATCCATATCTTAGCTTCTTATACCTTTGTTTCTTTTGTTCTGTTGAGGCAGGGATTTAGTTTAGCCAAGACCAAGCTGTAACCATATCTGTAGTATAGACTGGCCTTGAATTCATAGGAACACTGCTACCTAAGTCTCCTGAGTGCTGGATCATGGTAGTGAGCTCCCATGCCAAGATTAAATCTTCACTATTCTCGTTTATTAAAATCATATAAAAACCCATGTAAATTGATATTTGCTCACCTATCATTAAAGGCGAGACCACTGAGCCTCAGGGAAAGTAAAGCCCGTGCCTGTGTGTTTAGCACAGTGAGTGAAAGCAGACCCAAACCTGAGAGCATTGTCCATCTATCTCCAGTCTTATGTGTTCAAGGGTTCTGGCTCGACTTGGCTTGACCCAGCATAATTCTGTCAACCCTCGGCTCCTTTGCCTGGCTTTTATTGACACACTTTTTTGGAAAGGGCAATAATTTTATAGCTCAAAACGGAAAACATCGAGTAGCTCCATAACTGGGGTTTTCCAGAGCAGTTTTCCTCTCAATCCCTTTTTAGACACAGCTCAACTTTAGCATTTTAGTTGCACGGATTTTGAATATAGTTTCATGCTATTTATGATTAAAACAATAAAATAAACCAGGAAGTAAAAGGATCTTTGGATAGCAACCAGTAGCCATAAATCTGTCAAGACCAAGTAAGGGATATATCACACCAAAGAGACAAACCTTTATGTTTTGCCAAGTATTGAAGCAAACAAATATCCCTCTTACACCACCCATGAATATTTAAGACATGGTGATGACATGAGTTCTTTTGACAGCTCTTCAAATATCCTTTTGTGAAATTATTTGTTTCTGTAACAATCCTATAATACCAACAACCCGTGCTCACTCCCAAACACTTGTAGATGTCACAGATAGTGAAGAGTTCAATATTGAACTTGGGGAACATTTATTCTTGTGAGTAGAAATGAGATTGGTTCCCTGAATTAGTAAATAATTAAACGTATCCAATGTCTCTGAGATTTGGCTGTTGTCCTGTGTGTATTTGTTAAAATAATACCTTTTTTGTCTAGCAAGTTTTTGGGAAGACTTGTGAAGTAATGAGTGTGACTACTTTGGACATTAAACAAAAATGTCGAAATGCCCACTTTTAAAAAATACTGTGTTCATTAAGCGTGAACTAAACACATTAGCTAAACTAGTCTTAGCAAAACTGTGCAACACTCGTCTTTGACATTTTTATATTATGCTAGTGCATTGGTCTTAGAATTCTTATGCACAGCTCACCCAAGCATGTACTTACTGACCCCTGAGTTGTAGATGCTATGCTAGGCTCCAACACTGGGTATACAGAAGGGAAGCAGACACAGTTGTTGATGTGTGATAAGACAATTTTCATAGAGATATTAATAGTGGAGCTGAGCAGGAGTAGATGAACAGACACTTTCCAGGTGAAAATGCAGAGAATTCCAGAAAAAAAAAAAGGTGAAGCAGTTTTATATGAATCTGTGTTATAACGTCCTTTATGGTGCATAAGCAATTTTCCTTCAGCATGACTTAGATGGGAAGTAAAAGACGTGCTTTTGGTGTCATGAGTTTGAAAAGTTTGGCACTGGGGATCATGGACCAGAGGCGCCAATACATAAGTTAAGGGGACTGTGGCATATCTCTTGGTTACAGAAAGCACATGACTGCCAGCAGGGAGCAAGAACAGAGTCACCTACCAGGAAACCATGTAAACCCAGCTGGAGTGTAGACAGATGTGAACTGGGCGAAGGGGCTGTGCTGCACAGACTGTGAAGATAATAGCGGTGAGTTTCACAAAATGACTTTAGCTTTGTCCGTGAAGGGTGGCTCTTGGAAACCGCAAGGTGACTTACAAGCATGAAAGCTGAAGGAAATGAGACGAGGAAGCTTCTATTTCCCCTTCATTTTCTTGGTTTCTTTTCATGGTCACTTTCAGCATCAACTGTTTGCTTCCTGACTTTAGGATCAGAAACATACCTTCTATTTTGTTCAGATAACACATTCTTTTTTATTTCTAAACTATGTAAACAGATTTTAAAAGAATATGCCAGTCTACAAAGATAGTCACCAGGACTTTGCTAAATTCTCACACTGTTGTGTATTTCTTTTTATTGAAATAAAATCAACGACAACATAAAAAACCACTGAAGATCCAAGAAACTGCAATCCTAATATGGTAAAGTGATCAGATTCAGGCTAAACAATCACTTACTAGAGTCTAAACAGTCAAGATTATGGGGCAATCTGTCTTATTTCACACTTAATTAAACAGACTGGGTGGGTGACAGACTGTCAAGTGATATCTTTAAATTTTAAACTTGATTTATAGTATGTAAAGCTGTCATTTATATGGTGAAATTTATAGGCTATATGACTGGACAAGGTGCCAGCCAATCAGATTAAGCTGTAGCAATGCCCTTCTAATAGGAATATCATTTAAAGGATTTTAGTGGGCAATTGACTTTGAATTTTGAGAGTGTCAGGTAAGGAGTTTATTATTAATGGCATCTGTTTCCTGAATGTGTCTAATATGTTTCTATGAATATATGTGGCTGCTGTTAATGCTGCAATCACATAATTGAATGAATTTTGGTAACTTACAGTTCCCAGAACAAGCTTAGGTTTTTCCCTTCTTGCATCAGACTGACAAATGTTTACAATGTATAAAGTGTAGTGTATGAGCTACATCTTTAAAGAAACTGGCACTCACAAGCTAAGTTAAATTAGGTGTGTGTAAATTTGGATGAAGAGCAGGTGTGTTAAGTATGTAACTAAAAGCTGTCTAGTTCAGTGGCAGAAACTCCAAAACACTGAGTAGACTCCTGATATTGTTATCTCTATTCACCGGGAGGAGGGTCTTCCCAGACACGGTGTCAGGCAGCAGAAACAGCAGGAACAACAGACAGGGTACATTTCAGTGAACACTAAATTAGCCCAGGTGCCCGGGAATTAGGATATCAACATTTACCAGAGAGATAGGGGCCAGTCCCAGAAGCTAAGTGAGTTTCATCTAACTACTTACTAAGTTGCGAGGCTGGGTTATAAAAGTACTTTGTTACAGCTACCTGTGGTAAAGAAAGAAAGAATTGTAGGCAAATTGTATTTTGGTAGGGAAATCTTTAAGCCTTGTAAGGGTTATAATAGCTGTTGGATCACTCCAAGGATATATAGGTGAAACTTTGAACACATCGCCTTTTAACTTAGGATGTGATTTGATTAGAACTGGGGACTGTGGCACTCCTGCCTTGTAGTGACATCTTCCCAGGGGTTATGGATTTATTGACTATGCATAAACTTTTTGGTTTGGCAATGTTTATGCATAAACATAAACATTTGACCAAAAATTTATAATTTTGAAACTGATATTGCTAAAAATGAAACCCCACTACACACAAGCATACGCCCAAATAACTGTAATGCTTAGGTGGTCACTTGTGTTCTTTTGTACTAAAACTATTAAGTGTGCTTACTCCCAAGCCAGTGATGTGGGTTTTGGTTTGAGCTCTTTTGTAAAGAGTTTAGCGTCAGCAATCTTGCTATCAGAAAATAGCTTGATAATCTGGAAAATGAGCAGCTTGTGTGAGACACTAAGAGATGCGAGATCACAGTGTAAACTCTCACAAATGAGTCTAGAAAGAAGGCGTGGCTTGTAGGCAGAGATCCCTTGTTCATTTCCCAGCTACTCAGGCCCAAATAATCACACAGAAACTATATTAATTACAACACTGTTCAGCCTATTAGCTCACGCTTCTTATTGGCTATCTATTAATCTGTGTATCATCACAAGGCTGTGGCTTACTGGGTAAGGTTCTGTTCTGGCATTTTTCTCCTTCAGCAGCTGCATGGCACCTCTCTGATTCTGCCTATTCTCTCTCTCTATTTCTTCTAGGTTGGCTATATTCTGCCCTGCTATAGGCCGAAGCGGCTTCTTTATTAACCAATGGTAATAAAACATATTGATAGCATACAGAGGGGACTCCCACGTCAGTGGCTGACATGTGATTATCAGCGTCAGCCCCAGTCATCTACCCTGAAGAAACAGGCTGGCAGCCGAGAGCACCTACAACACAAACTCTCCCTTAGGAGTCACACTTGTGGAACCCAAGGTAGCTCAGGAGGCAGACGTGAGAACACAGATGGGTCTTGAATCCTCTGGCATCTGCAGCTACAGCAAATACTAAGTAGAGCTCACCTTCTAAAGAGATTAATAAAAAAAAATCCTACTAAAGGCCTATTTCCTTCAGTTCTTGTTTTCTTATACATTTTGCTCAACTTTTAAGAAAATTCTCCAAAGCATGCTACCGGTCAGGAAAAGGCTCTTACTGCTAAGAGATATAGCAGGCACCAGGAGCAGGCTCAGCTCCCCTAACAGATGTGGCCTTGTCAGACTGTGAAAATCATGCATTCCTACTAACCAACACAATCCATTGTCGCTTGTGAAATCGAATGCACACAAATCCTGACATATGATAGAGTCACTAATGATTATCAACAAGACTTGCTTGAGGCCGATATCCGACTTTTACATGTAAAGATAGCGACAGAATTCAATTGCAGAGCTCTCACAGAGAAATTGCTCAGTCATTTCCCTGTTGAATGGCTGCTTCCAAAAGAAAAGACTAGAAACTTTCAGATAAGACAAAGTAAAGTCCCAGAGCATAATCCTGGAGAATGCTGTCCTCAGCTTTTTCTTTAGTGTGTGGGGGAGGAGGCATAAATGAAAGGGGAAGGAAATGATGCATTTGGCAGGCTCTAAAGCAAGATATGTCATCACTTTCAATGGCTTAGAAATTTGACAAATACAGCTATCAACACATAGGAAAGGGTTTATATTGAATATAGTTTCCTTCGGAAATTTCTGGTCTTTCAGCTAAGATACGAGCCGCTGCTAGGTTGTTTCAGTTCACCGTGATTTATCGCTGAGTTCATGCATCACTTGTCTCTTGTGTTCTAAAAAAAAAGTCATTGATTTCAGCTCTACGGCAGTGGCAGCATGTGTCACTATAGGGGATAACTCCAGCCACAGACTGTAAGCCTGTGACTGTGAAGACTGATATGCAGAGCACAATGACAGGAATTCAAGTAAGCTTGCAGCAGAGTTTGTGTTTCCCCAGAGGCAGTTGGGTGGGAGATGAGGAAATGCACTGACGTCCTTAGGGTTGTATTTGTAACAGTTTGTACTCCCGCCCTCTGTTCCGTTGTTGCATGGCCCTTGCTGTTCCCATAAAAATCACAGGACACTGTTTTGGGTTTATACAAATGGTTTATTCCACACTTGCAAGAGTAAGAAATGGTTCTTTAAAGCAAGCATTGACTTGAGAAAAAAAAAATGTAAAAAAGTTCTGTGAGAATAAGGGGGAGGGGCGCGGGGACACAATTTAAGTACATTCTTAAAAAGCCCTGGTGTAATTGTCTGGGCTTTCCTGAATAATAGGATAGACATCGTAGTAAAGCTAACATTTGACCACAACTCTGAGCATAGCAAATGATAAGCCCTTTATTGTAAGAACTGCCTGTAAAGTAATAGTAATGATCATTTCTTTGATTTATGTTGCATTCAGCTAAGAATAATAATACTGATTTTTTAAATGGTCTTTCATGTGGGACAACCAACTCAAGCCACTGAGAGATAAATTAATTTTAACATATACACATTTCTAAACATTTCTTAGCAAAATAAATTTGGTAAACCCTGTTTTCATAACCACAGTTGGAAAAAAAAAAAAGAACCCTAATTAAGAATACTTGGATTGCTTTTGTCCTAAAGATAGCCAGGCCTTAAGCATACTGGCCCTTGACCATGACTTGTAAAATGAACACAACGGATTTTTGTCTTCAGGGGTAGCCACTCCACTGCTTCCAACAGTTCCTGATGCAATAGGCGGAATCTTCCACCCAGAAGAATTTTCACCCACAGCTCTCTGTTTACTTATTTTCATCTTTATTTAAAACACTTTTTAAATTTAAATATATTTTCATCATATTCTTCCCCTCCCAAAAGTCCTTCCAGATCCTCTTCCCCTTCCAACCAACCTAACTTTAAGTTCTTTTCCCCCCAAAACAAACAAAACCCAATGCAACAACCTCCTAAAGAAAAGAAAAGAAAACCATGATTCCCTCAAAATAAATAAAAACAAACCACCAAATTGTAACAACACACACACACACACACACACACAAACACACACAGAGAGAGAGATAGAGACAGAGAGAGACAGAGAGACAAAGATAGAGAGACAGAGAGAGACAGAGATAGAGAGACAGACAGAGACAGATAGACAGAGACAGAGAGACAGATAGACAGAGACAGAGAGAGAAACAGAGACAGAGAGAGAGACAGAGAGACAGAGAGAGAAAGAGGCACACACTCTGTCTCTCTCACATACACACAGACAGAGACAGACAGACACACACACACACACACAGACAGAGAGACAGAGACAGAGAGACAGACAGAGACAGAGAGATAGAGACAGAGAAAGACACACACACAGACAGACACACACACACCTGTGGAGTCCATTATATGTTGGTGAACTACTCTTGAACATAAGGCTTTCCCTGGGCTTTTTTGCTGTTCCCAGTGTTACTGCATTGGAGAAAACTGAGTTTTTAAAATGCTCATTTTGAAAGATGCTCTCAGGAACCTGCTGTGGCTGTCTTTGAATTAACTCTGTAGTTCTGGTGGGCCTTATATCTGTGATCCTTCTGACTCAGTCTCCTGAATGACTGGAATTAAAGGGTCTGTACCACCAGCCTGAATACACTATATTTTTAGATGTATATTTTTATGTGTATGAATGTTTGCCTGCATGGTAAAAAACTATGTTTTACCACATGCACATCTGTGTACCACATGCATGTCTGGTGTCCTTGAACATCAGAAGTTGGAGGTTCAGATTCCCTGGAACTGAAACTATGGATGGCTGTGAGCCACCATTTGGGTGCTGGGAACTCAACCTCAGTCTTCTGCACAGATAACAAGTGCTCTTAACTATTGAACCATCTCTTCACCTTCTATTAGTTTTTAAAAATAAATCCATATCAAACCTCGCCCTTTAAAAATTGCTTTCATTTATGGTCATAATACTTTCATTATTTTGCAAGAGCTATTTCTATTGCTGGATGCCATAAGAGGTTCTATTTTTTTATGTTCCTCTAATTTGTGGTATCATTTTTTTCCTCTTCTGGGGATCACAACTAGGGTCTTGCACATGCTAGGCAAGTGTTCTGCAGCCTTATGCACCATGAATTTCTCATCCTTCTCTGATTTTAATTGTATGCATCTTTCTAAATGCATCTGTGGTTGATTATAGTGAACTTCAAGAAGCAAAAATATAACTTAATTTTCAACACTAAATATAGTTTTTACCCACCCTGAGACCATGTGTTGAATAATCTATTCATGCTGAAGCAAATTTCAAAGGAAAATTGAGTGAGTTAGAAGAAAATTGGCACAACAAAATAAGAAACAGACAAACAGCCGACAATTTCTTTTCCCAAGAAGAGAGAGAGACCTGAAGATTCTGTCAGGGACAGCAGGGAGGTCAGGGGTCAAAGAAGGAGGTAGAAAGGACTGAATTCAGGCCACTTGGTTTGCTGATCTCAAGAATTTGAATGTTACACTGAAAGCTACAGTCGTAGAGTACACAGTGTTTTAACTCTTGGCATTTCATAGTGTTCTTCCTGCTATCCATGCCAATTAATTTAGAGACAATGTATAGAACCAGAGCAAGTTATAAGAAGTTATTACAGTAAACTAGGGTACTTTTATGTTAGATAGAACACTTGGAAGAGAGTATACAGTAAACTAGGGGACTTTTATGTTGCATAGAATATTTGGAATAGAGGAACAGATTACCAGACATGAGATTATCAGTCCCAAGTGAGAGCATATACACCAGGGGGGAACTCTTACTAAAAGTGACAATAAAGACAAATAGCAAATGAGAGATGCTGTGTGCAAAAGTGAGAAAGGGTCCCCTTTCATCTTGTATAATAGAGGTCAGTCTACTGTGTCAGAAACCCTGCAGATGAGTGGTGATACAAAAGCCATACTCCAGGGAGATACTCAGGGAGATAGCTCTGGTACGACTTGCTGGTTGTCCTTCATTGCCTTTGGAATTGCTGTAATTTACATGGTTAGCAGAGAGTTGGTACTCATCACCTTTTCCCTGACCTCAGTTGTTTCACTCCAGGATAAGCCTCTGAGCAAGCAGGCCTATTTCCCCACAATACAGCAGTTTCTCCATGTTCATCGGGGTGGGGTAGGGGCATGCTAAACCAATGGCTTTCTTTGCCAGAGGCTTTAATATGTATTCTAGAAAACAAAGCTTAGTACTCTCTGGATGGTCAGAGAAAAGCTGCTATGAATGTATTTGTGTTCCCTACCAAATCCATATCCAAAATCCAAAATATATCCAAATCCAAAAGCATAATCCCCGATGGGGTCACACTTCCTAGTAAAGCCTTTCTGGGGTAATTAGACCATGAGATGGATCTCTCTAGAATGGGATTGGTGTCTTGTTGATGGTTGAGGAAATGAGGATTATCTCCTTTCACTGTGTGAGGACCTAAAGAATATACTTACGTATATGAATTAGAAGACAGTCCACATCAGACACCAACTCTGCCAATGTCATAGACTTGAATTTCTCAGCTCACGTAAGTATAATTTGTTGGTTGTATACCAGGCTATTTATAGTGCTATGGTGTAGAATTTCATATGTACCAAAACAGAAGCTTCACATTGTAAAACTCAGAAGCCTGCTTTCCTGATGCATTAACAAAGTCTCTCCTGACACATTAAGAAAGTCTATGTATATCACAAGGTGAAGCCAATGTAGAGTGGTGAAGAGATTAGTTTGAGTCCAGAGTTCACTCTGGGGTGCATCCTGTGGGTTTGGTTCACGTATGGCATGTATTTGTCTGAGGCTGATACATTAGTGCTTTTGTCTTGCCTTACTGTGCCTTTTCTAAGTTCATGATGCGTCTTTCACTCTACATTCCTGGAGCGTTTTCCTTTTAAGACGTGACTAGACCAGCACATGGAGATTATCATTTCTAGTTCTCGTCAAAACACCAAACTGATTGACTCAGATTCACTGGAAGTACTGATTTCTCTACACAGTCCCAATCCAGACCTGTGAATATGCTCATATTTCCCTCAAAGGCTTGGAGAAGCTAGCATACCTCTGTCCAGGTTGCTAGTGAGCCTCCTTAGTAAATCCAACTTTCTTTGACTGGACACTCAACTCTTTGGTATTGATATTCCATGTGAAGAGCTTCTAAACCTAGTCATGTAATGTTTATTGTTGTACTGTCAAATAGAGTTAATTTGCTGCCCCAAATATTCTCTGTGCATTGCCTACTCTTTCCTCTTTTTCTTGGTAACCACCCTGTCTCTATAGTTTTAGCAATTTGAGAATGTCATATAGTAGTAAGTTTTTGCAGATATTGGTCTTTTTCTATCATAGACATACACTTAAGAATCTCATATATTCTCATGGCTTGATATTTCATTTATTTTCATTATAGTAATGAATCCATTGTACTATGCTTTAATGTTCTCTTCTCTCTTCTCTATTGGTATGGGTATTTTGCCCACATGTGTGTATATGTACCACAAGTGCTCGTGCCTACAAAAGCCAGAAAAGACCATAGGATATTCTGGAACTGGAGTTACAGATGATTTTGTGAACCCCCATATATGTGCTGGAAATTGAACCCAGGTACTTTTGAAGAATGCTAGTGTTCTTAACTAACTACTGAACTTACTCTTCGGCTGGGTACCAGTCTTTATATGTTCAACTACTAAAGAAGATAAGTTGCAAACATTGAGGAGACATTTTCATTTGGTTTGTGTGTGTATGTTGTGTATGTACACAATAAGGTTTTATCATTATCTGAACAAATAGAAAGAAGCAGGATTACTGGATCATGTAGTAAGAATATGGCTAGTTTTACACGAAACTGCCAAACATCTTAACAATGTGCTCATGGTGTTTTGTACCCCTTCTGATGGGTGAGCATTCCTGATGCTCTACATTCTTTTCAACAAGTTTGACTAAAGTGCTAAGAATAAGAGACTGTAGAGTGTTCAGCCTTAATGGGAGCATATATACTTCATCCCCCTTCCTAAGACTCAGGGATCACTGAAGAATAGGGGGGAAAATGAATACAAGAGCCAGGATCAATAGTTACACACAAGAAGACATTCTCTGGACATAGCAGGGCTGTGGCTCATGTAAACAATGGTTATAAAAGCATACACAAAATGTGTCCAAACCCAAGGCAGCCCAAATCCCAGGATAGAGAAGGGAGATAGGCATACAATCCCATCCTTAGACATAAAAATAATGACAATTATTAGCTGCTGGGAGAAGGGGAGACAGTTTTCTCTAAGACTGTAGCACCTCTTAAGTGAACTGGGCTCTATTGGAAGACCACATACTTCAGAGTATTTGGACAGCACAAGCTAATCTAGAACGGTTTTAAAATGACTCAAAATTAAGTGGGTAGGGAAGTGGGGTGGACCCAGGAAGATCTGGGGATGGGAGTGAACACTATCAAAACAAACTGCACAAAACTTTCAAAGAACTGATAAGGAAAAAGAAGACAGCAAATTAGAAAAAGGTATTTCTGTAAAAGTCTCCATCTGCTGCAAAAGAACCGCATTTGATGAGAAATGGAAGCTGCATTTATCTCAGGGTACAAGGACAAGCATTCAGAATGCAGCTAGAAGTAATACTGCTTTAGGAAATTGACGTAGGCTCTTCTCCAGGGTCCATGACCTCATTACCCATGCAACAGATGGCCAGGATTACAGTACTAGACATGAATTCCGACCTATGGAGCAGGCCAGAGGTGAGACTATCTCAAGAGCGTTCAAACAGATCCATGAAGAGGACATACCCTGTAGGGAAGTGTACGGAGAAAATGAACTATTTGCTCCTTGGATAGCATGGAAAAGCGAAGGAAAAAGAACTGAGAGATGGAGTGTGTTGGTCATATATCAAAGACTACATTCTGGAAAAGTCAGTGAGCCTGGGTGGACTAGAAAGGAAGATTGAAATAAAGCAGGTAGAAGAAGAAAAAGAAATGTACTACCAAGGTTTCTAAAGAATGAGTTTACCCAAAAATAGGGGCTGAGAAGTATTCATGGAATTGCGTACACAAGTCACTCTGAGGCTCCGTAGAGTTTTCAGCCTATCACCCTCACAGATTTCAAAGTGGCTCATGAATTTGCTGAGTCTTTGCCTATTTGATGATCCAAGTCCTCAAGAAAAGTGAAAAGATAGGAAAGGCTCTATGCAAAAAGCTAATTTCACTCAATAAAAATTGAAGTACTGTATTTACTGCTCTAGAGTGAAGTATTCCAGATGAAGAAAATTTTAGTTGAGATGTTCTAAAATGATAAACGCATGTCTTTAAAACAGAAAGCCAATTTTACCCTTAATCTCATGATGCCCTGAACCTCAGATGCTATTTGTCAAATCAAGGAGCCCTTGTACTGCTGTGTAGGTTAATAGTGTATACTCTGCAAAGACACTCGTCTTTATGGATGTTGGCCCCAGGCAAGCTACATTCCTCTGGGCTTGACACAAGTAGGGCTTTATGGAAAGCATTCATTAACAGTTAGTGGCCCGAGTATAACTTACAAAATGAGCCCAGTGCAGAGCAGCTTAGTCCTCAGCAGGCAATCTCATGGCCTCTCAATCAGCATGACATCTCAAAAGACAGAGTTCTAAACTATGAGAGAAAGATGTATTTCTTATTTTCAGCCACCTTGCTATTTAATTGCAGATATTTACAGATATTTTTAGTAACCAAAATTTTAAAAGCTATCTGAACACCTCATAATAAATTAGTTTATTTTTTTAAAAAATATCTTTTCTCATTTTATATACCAATCCCAGTTCCCAGTTCTTCCCCTCCTTCTGCTCCCTGCACCTTCCTCCCCCATCCAATCCCCTTTCTCCCCTTCCACTCCTTGGAGAGGGTAAGGCTTCCCATAGGGAATCAACAATGCTAGCACATTGCTTTGAGGAAGTATCAAGGACCTCCCCACTATGTAGAAGCTTAGCAAGGTATCCATCCAAAGAGAATGGGTTCCAAAAAGCTACTACAGACACTAGGTATAAATCCTGGTCTCACTGCCAGTGGCCCCACAGTCTGCCCCAGCTATACAACTGTTACATTCAGAGGGCCTAGTTTGATCCTATGCTGGTTCCCTCACTGTCAGGCCAGAGTTGGAGGCCTCAGGTAAGGTAAGTGCAGGCAAGCTGTTTCAGTGGGTGTCCCCATCATGGTCCTGACCTCTTTGCTATATTCTCATTCTTCCCACTCTTTAGCTGGACTTTGGGAGCCTATAGTACATGACCCCAGAAAAGCTAAATAACAAGGAGAACCCTAAAAAAACATACATAGATCCCCCTGGGAAGGGGAAATAGACAAGATCTCCTGAGAAAACTGGGAGCATGGGAGTGGAGGAAGAAGGGAGGGAGGAAGGAGAGGAGGAGGGGAGAAGAGGAGCAGGGAGGAGAATGGGATGGTTGAGATGGGGAAAGGACAGAGATTGAGAGCAAGGAAAGAGATATCTTGATTGAGGGTGCCATTATGGAGCTATCAAGAAACCTGGCACTAGATAAATTCCCAGGAATTCACAAGTATGACCCCAGCTAAGACCCTAAGCAATAGTAGAAAGGGTGCCTGAACTGACCTTTCCCTGTAGTCAGATTGATGACTATCTTAAATGTCATCATAGAACCTTCATCCAGACTGATGAAAGTAGTTACATAGATCCACAGCGGAGCACTGGGCTGAGCTCCCAAAGTCCTTTTGAAGAGTGGGAGGAGTGAGAATTTTTTAACCACGTTTGGCTTAGACAGAATTGTAACATGAGGGCCTTATAATGTATATTAACCCATTATCCTTATCTATGTTAGCCACGTGGCTCAGTACCTTTTTCAGCAAGGTCACATCCTGCTTCTTCTGTGGACTGGACAGGACTGGCAAGGAATGGGCTTCCTCCTTCCTAGAATTCTCCTGTTCTTATTGCCCTGCCTCTACTTTCTGTCTGGCTACTGACCAATTAGCGTTTATTTAAAACATAATTGACAGATATAGAATTGTTCTCCTGCACCACAGAATTGGAATAATCAGTCTTGAGGAAGCAGAAACCTAGTAAATGACTTTACTAAAATTTGAAATAACCAATTTCTGAATAGTTTCTGAGTAGCTGACACTACTATTTTCATACAACTAAATAATTACTACAAACACAATAGGTTGTGTTTTAAGATCAAAGAAGGACATAAGATAAAAAGTAAGTATATCGTATTTTAGAATAAAACATATGTATATTATAATTTATACATTTACTCAACAACAGAACTCCTCTTTAGGGAAATAAATTAGTCTTTAAAGGCTAGTGAATTAGAGTGTACAAAGAGAAGGATTTGGTACCCACAGGAATCAACATGACATCTTCAGATGAACAAGGAGGCTGTGTTTTCCATTCTCTGTTAAATTAGAGAGGAGTGAAATAAATAATTTGGGTCCAAATGAAAAACTTTTAAAGTCAGAAGAAGGACCTGAAAAGTGTCCTAAGAGTATATATTGTTATGCTTGGAGGAAGACCTGTGTAGTGGACACTGAAGGGTGGCTCTGGGAGAAGTTATAGGGATACTAGATGGGAATGCACTTTGAGAGTGTGGGGAACAAGAACTAGAGACTTCTATCAGTTTTCCCACTGGACTCTATCCTGCCTTACCATAGGCCAAAGCAGCTTTGTTTATGAACCAAAGAGAGCAACACAAATTCACCGTGTACAGAAAGACACCCTATGGCAAATTCCAACATTTTTTTTGTAAAGTGTCTGGTGTAATTCTATGGCACAGTTATGTCATTATCAAATATATATGCTTATTTCTAATTTTATTATTTTAATTTATTTTTTTATTTAATGGCTCAGTCCAGGATTTTCAGTACTATCTTGAATTAAAGTGGGAACAATGTACACTATTGCCTTGTATTTGTTCTCTTAAAAATATTCTACTATAAGAAATTGCCACAAATTTAGTGGTTTGAAAAATGTAATTTTGTTACTGTGCTGTGGGTTAGAAATTTATATGAATCTCCTTGGTCTAAAATCACAGAATTGGCAAACACATGTTCAGAGGTTCTAAAAGAAAATTATTTTCTTTGCTTTACCAGAGTCTAGAGATCAACTATGTTCCTTGGCTCATAGATCCTCTCTTTATATTCAAAATTAGCAAAAGTGGAATGGTCTTTTCAAGCCACTGCTCTCTGATTTGTCCACTTGTACTTTTCAAGACCCAAATAATTGTTTTGGGCCCTTCCAGATAATTCAGTATAATTTGCCATCTCAAGGTTTCTAATTTTAATTGTTTCTATGAAGTCCCCTAAGCTATGTATGGTAGTTTGAACGAGAATGGCCCCCATATACTCATATATTTGAACAATTGGTCCACTTGGGAGAACTGTTTAGGAAGGATTAGAAGGTGTGGCTTTGTTAGATTAGGTGTGTTATTGAGGGCCAGTTTTTAGTTTTTAAAAGAAAGAGTGGGGCCATTCCCATCTCTGTCTTTCTCTGTCTTATGGTTGTTGATGAAGATGTAAGCTCTTAGTCTCTGCTCCTACATCATGCCTGCCTGCCTGCTGCCTTGCCCTGCACCAGGATGGTCATAAACTCTAACCCTCTAAGCAGTGAACCCAAATTAAACACTTTCTTTTCTAAGTTTCCTTGTTTCGTCACAGCAGTAGAGAAGTAACTAAGATACTCTGTAAGGTAACATATTAACAGTTACAAAGTGTAGGACATAACTGTCTTTAGGAAGCTTATTCTATTTACCACAGTGTGTTTGTGATTTGGATGAATAGTCTTTTGCTGGCTCATCAAATTCAGTTATAACAATGTAATATTGATGAGTTGTTAAACAATAAACTCTATCACTTCAGGGTTACTAACATGTGTGTTTCTTTGAGCATAGATTTGCTATTTACATAGTAAATCCTGAGTCACTATCCATTTTATTAGAACTCTGTCTTAAGTATCTCTCTGACAAAACCAAAAAAAAAAAAAAAAAACAAAAAAAAAACCAAACAATACTTTGAGAAAGAAAGATCTCTGCATGGGCTTTGGGTTCTGACAAGCAGTGTACATACATGATATAATAGAATATAAAAAATCATGATATTTATTGGCACAAAGGTTGTATGTTTGACAATGTCTGTTTTGTTCCTAAAAATCAAGTTAAAAATATCTATCATTTATTTTTGCCATCAAAATTCTATGAAGATAATAAATTTCATTTAATCTATTAACCCTTAATTTCCCAGGAGTCACTTAGAAAACTTATAAATCACATAAAATTATCAGAAAAAACCCATATGTTATTTATTTACCCATAAAAAAATCACTGATGACCAACCATGGGAATCCATTGATAAGACTTTGCAGTTGCTATTCTGTGCTTTATTACATATTTACGAAGGAAATCACATATTTTAGCATCATCTTTAAACTTGAGTAATTCTGAAAGTCTCAAACCAGAACATATTGATCAGAAATATAACTTAGTGTCATTGGAGTATTTGTTTCATAAAAGGTCATCAAAAGAGAGGTCATAAATTGCTGTAGGAATCCTACAACCAGTAGTCTTTAAGTTACCCAGCCACTTGGACATGGCCTCTTATTCGATATATTCCGATGTAAAGCATGTGTTTGGTCTCTTTTCTGGTTGTGGGATTCAGTTGCTATTCCTGTTCCAGCAGAGAATTGTGATCTGTGAGTCTACCCCTAAATAAATAACCCTCTAAAACCCTCTATTATTTATACTCAATTCTGTGTGTGGGATTTCTTTTAAGCATCCTTCTTTATCTGACACCCAATGTGGAGGAGCCGAGAGTCTACCCCTAAATAAATAACCCTTTATTATACTCAATTCTGAGCTAGTGTGGGATTTCTTTTAAATGTCCTTCTTCATCTGGCACCCCACATAGATCTGAACTCCAGACCTACAAGGTGGATCAGCTTAAAGGCTTAAACAGTCCACAGCCCAGAAAGCTTCCCACCCCCACCCACTTGATTTGCTTTTACCTACTAATTTTTTTGTAAAACTCCCACCACAGCAGAGCTAACTGCTTGTGGTGACTTGGAAATTTCCCAAGCACCCGCATGACCCCACCCCCACTGCACTGTCATGTTCCCTTCCATCCGGCGACTTGTGCAACTTCTGGTTTGTACTCCCAGCTCCTGAGTTCTGGGCTTCTTGCTTCATGTATGGAATTGATTTAATTGCTTTTAAGTTGTCAAGCAAAGCATATTTCTCAGTATTTAACCAGCACCAAGGCAGGGAAACCAAAGTCACTCAGGACTGTTTATGGCACCATGTTATGCCTCTACTCATGACCCTGCAACCATGATACCTGCTGGACAATAAAGATTATTACACCTAAAACAATTTGCCACATTTCATAACAGGTAATTAATAAATTTGAAAGTTTGGTATAAGAGGTCCTTCTTTCTATGTGTTGCTTTCATTGGTGAATAAAGAGACTGCCTTGGCCTTTTGATAGGGCAGCCCTTAGGTGGGCAGAGTAGACAGAACAGAATGCTGGGAAGAAGGCAGTGTGGCAGACGTCATGTTTCTCCTGCCTGAGACACACGCTGGTTAGGAATCTTTCCCGGTAAGTCATAAACTCGTGGTGACACACAGATTAATAGAAATGGGTTAAACGAACATGTAAGAGTTAGGCAAGAAGAGGTTAGAACTAATGGGCCAGGCAGTAATTAAATGAATACAGTTTCTGTGTAATTATTTTGGGAGTTAAGCTAGCCGGGCACTGGGAACGTGGCCCGCTCCTCCTTACTACAAAAGTTATATAATGGCAGGCAACATAACCACTGTAACCTTTAGTAAATATTTTGCTAATGCTATGGATTGTATTATGCAAGGCTTACATGGTTATGGTGATACATCCATTTATTGGATATTGGGACTCAGTTTTTTTCTTCATATTATATCCTTAAGAAAATGGTCTGATAACAGAGCCAAAATGAGGCACTTTTACAAATGATACAGTCTTTACAGACTAATAATGAACAGTTAGTTGACAGGATTAATACCATCAAAAATCAAAAGTTACCTGAAAAAATTAATACTATTGAAAAGGGTAACATTAATTTGACAGACAAAATTGAATCCTTGTCAAAGGGTACTGAAAAATTATCTGAAAGAATTTATACTGTTGAATTTGACAATCAAAATTTGTTTAAAAGTTATGATAGGTTAGCAGATAGAGTATCTCTCCAGGATGACAATCTACATGCTGTCCAAATAATGTAAAAGGATGAGGTGTTGTCTTTAAAGGATTTTTCCTTTAAAGTCCTTCAGACTTTGGAATCACATGTGCAGAATGAGGACCAGAGGCTAGGTGCCTTAATGAAATCACTAGAAATATATGTAGGCCATGAGATTCAGGCTTTACAAAAGACAGTAATAAAATGATTTAAAATGATTGAGGAAATTATTGGGGTTGATGAGCAGGCAAAGAAGGTACAAGGACAGGATTCAACATCACCAGTCACTGGCAGAGATGACTTATCCATGGTTTTAGCTTCCTACCCTGTAATCTACTCTGACAAAGCATCAAGTTCTAAAGGCCCCAAAGGATCCCCAGAAGGTAGATGGATACCTATAGGAATGAATGATCTAAAAGAAATTATGCATGCTGTCATAACTTATTGCTTGCATTCTGCATTTGTTAGGGAGATGATAAAGACATGAGCTTCTAGCATTAAAGTGAGGCCACATGACTGGATTCAGTTAGTTTCAGCAGTCCTGGATGATGGGCCCCAGTAGATGTTTAAATGCTATTTCAGAGAAGAGGCTAAATTTTTTAGAACAACAGGGAAAAGCAAAAGGACTTGAGACTTCCCAAGATCAAATTCTTGGTGAGGGCACTTATGCTGACCCACAGGCTCAAGCTCTTTATGATGAACAAACTTGTCCCTATGCCACAAATCAGCCTTAAATGCTTGTGACAGAATTTAAGAACTAGGAAAATGAATCATACACCAGGGTTAAACAGGGCCAGAGAGAACCCTTTAGTGACTTTTTACAAAGATTAAGGCTGTACAAATAGGAGTAACAGACCCAGATACTAGACGAATACTTATTGAATCTCTGGCTTTTGAAAATGCCAACTTAGAATGCAAAAAGTTACTTGGGCCTTTAAAGGTTAGATCAGCTCCTATGGATGAATGGATCCTGCATATAATAAACATTGAGACATTTGACTATAATACTGAATCTTGAGTAGGAAAAGCAATTCTCAAAGGAATGAGGAGACACTAAAATGCCAAATGTTTTAATTGTGGTAGAATAGGACATCTGAGAAGGGATTGTAGACAAGGAATTCCTAGGAATAATATCTCCTCTGGGAATGGCAAGAATAGGAGGACTCAATCTTCAGGAATTCGTAGAAGGTATGATAGAGGCTGATGTTGGACCAATCAATGCAGATCAACAAAAGACACACAAGGCAACCTATACCATCAGGAAACTTCTTGGGGGGGGCCTCTCCCTGGCCCCCAAGTTAAAAGTGGTCCAGTCATTCCCAGTCACTGTGGAATTTTCCTGTCTCACCAGGAAAATTTAAACATCCAGAACCTTCTGTAAAAAACCATACTCTTCTAGATGATGGAATAAACATGGAGGATGAATCAAAAATTCCAGTAGGAAATAGGAAATGTATATTCTGGCAGACATTTATAATTGATCAAAGACTAAAGCTAAGAGTGTATAAATGGCATTGTATTTATACATGGGTGCAGATGTGGGTATCATTATTCCAGAAACTTGGCATACCTTTAAAATGGTTAACTGAGAAACCATTTTGGGTTAAACAGTGGTTGTTAACAGAAGACAAACTGCAGGTTTTAGAACAGCTGTACAGGAGCAACTAGATGCTCAACATATTAAAGAATCAACCAGCCCTTGGAATTCTTCCCTATTTGTTTTTAAAATAAAATCTGGTAAACGGAGAATGGTGACAGATCTAAGAGCTGTAATTCAACCTATGGGCCCTCTACAATCTGGAATTCCTCTGCCTTCTCGATTACCAGAAGGATGGCTTCTTATAGTTATTGATTTAAAAGATTGCTTCTTCATTATACCTTTACAATAAAAGAATAGAGAAAATTTTGCCTTCACAGTGCCTTCTTATAATAATTCTCAGCCTACTAGGAGATACCAGTGGACCATCTTTACACAGGGAATGCTCAATATCCCCACCTTATGCCAATAATTTGTAAGTCAGCCATTGGAAGTAATATGTAAAAATATTTCCTAAATCTATAATTTACCATTACATGGATGACATTTTGTTATCTAATTCAAACATAGATACTTTAGAAAGAATGTTTGAAGAAGTAAAGAAAGTTTAGCTAAAATGGAGATTACAAATTGCTCCTGAAAAAATACAGAGAGGCGATTCTGTGAATTACCTAGTTTATAAAATAGGTTTACAGAAAATTAGAACACAAAAGGTACAAATTAGGAGAGACTGGTTGTCTACTATTAATGACTTTCAAAGATTGTTAGGAGACACTTCCAGTCTATGACCAGCTATATATTATTAGAACACCTGATCTAATAATTCATTTAAACAAAACCTTAGATGGTCCCAGAGAATTAACAGCTGAAGTGGAAAAGGAATTGACAATTGTTGAGAAGAAATTACAGGAGGCACATGTGGATAGAATGAATCCAAATCTTCTAGTCATGTTGCCTCCCAGAATTTCTCCTACAGAAATTTCAATGCAGAGGGACAATATTATCTTAGAATGGATCTTTTATTTTACTACATAAACCAAGTTAAAAATTAAAACTTATGTGGAAAAAGTTTCTGAATTAATTATAAAAGGTGAATTGAGACTTTGTCAATTAGCAGGTGTAGACCTAGCAGAGATTATAGTGCTTTTCACGACTGATGAAATAAAAAAAAATTATGGGAAGACAATGAACCATGGCAAAGAGCTTGTGCTAATTTTTGGGGAGAAATTAATAGCAATTATCCCCAAAGTGATAGACTTAACGTTATAAAGAGAACTTCTTGGATTCTTCTCTGAATTGTATGTGATGCACCAATAACTGGAGCCTGTACATTTTATACTGATGCAAATAAATCAGGGAAGACAGGTTGCAAATCAGAAGAATTAAGTAAGGTGGAACAAAGCCCTTATAATTCTGCCTTTGGGCAGAATTATATGCTATTTTCATGGTGCTAAGGGATTTTTAAAGAACCTCTTAATATAGTTACTGATTCACAATATGCAGAAAGAGTTGTCTTGCATATTGAAACTGCTGAATTTATACCAGATGATACAGAACTGACTTCATTATTTATCCAGGTGCAAGACATAATCAGGAATAGGCTTTGTCCCCTATACATAACACACATCCAGTACCATTTGGGTCTGTCAGGGCCTGTAGCTCAAGGTAATACAGAAATTGATCAATTACTGATTGCATTATGGTGAAAGCCTCAGAATTCCATAAGAAACATCATGTTAATAGCAAAGGTTTAAAGAGTTTTCTATTACATGGCAACAAGCTTAGAAGATTATAAAGGGATATCCTACTTGCTCTTTCTATAACCAAACACCACTATCTGCAGGGACTAACCCAAAGGGTACTCAAAGGAATGAAATCTGGCAGATGGATGTGTTCCACTTTACAGAATTTTGAAAATTAAAATATATACACTACACCATTGACATTTGTTTAGGTTTTCAGTGGGCAACTGATTTAAGCTCAGAAAAGGCTGATTCAGTAATCATACATTTATTAGAAGTTATGGCCACCATGGGTATACCTGCACAAATAAAACAAATGATGGTCCAGCATATGTCTCTAAGAAAATGAAACAGTTTTTTGCTTATTATAATATAAATCATATTACAGATATACCACACAATCCTATAGGTCAGGCAGTTATAGAAAGATCAAACTGAACTATAAAAGATATGTTAAACAAACAGAAAAGGATGGAAAATACCCCCCAGAAATAGATTACATAATGCTTTATTAACCTTGAATTTTCTTAACACTAATGAGAAAGGGACAACATCAGCAGAAATTCTTTTGAATTAAATAAGTGTATTTCAAGGATGTGTTCACCTCACAATGGAAGCCAGGAGATGTGTTATGTTTGGGAAGGGATTTGCTCTTGCTTCCATAAGAGAAGAAAAATTATGGATACCATCAAAAGCAATTAAGATTTACTTTGAAAAAAGAGAAATCTCTTGAGAAAGAGAAATGACAGTTCACCCACAATTGTGCAATCATACAGGTGATAAAGAAACCATATAGTGTTGGTTTCCAGGGAGAAGATGGGGCCCCACAACAACTCCACCTGGTTCATATGACATCATGATACTAATAGTGCTACTATAAGATCTATTTTGGGTACCAGCTGCTCAAGACTGTTCCAACTTGGTTAGCTGAAATGATGCACTTTTTTTTTCAACATTCTGGCCAGAACTCCACATAAGAACCTCAGAAAAACCTACTGCATACTCAGAGGCTATTTGCAATTATACGAGACAGTAATCTTTGAACTTAAACATCATTTTACTTTCACAGGATCCTGTAGAAAGAACATTGCCCTCATGACTACTGGAAGTAATTCCATAAGACAACATCCCCTCTCCCAATAAAGTTTGTCTTCAGGGTTAGGGACATCATTTAGGGGTTGATTATAACTGTTACAGGGTTGGGGGTTGGGAGGAAATTATGGAGGATCAGGGATCTCTTTGCAAAAAAAGAGAGGAAATTGGATGGGATAATAGTGAGTAAATGAGTGAATAATTGTGAGCTATTATTTATAGGCAATTTACATTGGTATAGATCCTTGTATATTGATATAAACTTAAATTATATTGAATATGCTTCTATTTTTGTCTATAATATTTGTATATCTAGGCGAAGTTATTTTGTAATATTGTATGCATGCATGCTTCTACCTCTGCTTAGGACATTTTGTATAATGATACAATTTTAGTATATATTTATTATATTGCAATATACATTTCTACATCTGATCAAGATAATTATAGATTCTGAGATCATGTCCTCATTTATTGCACAGTTGTTTAAAGATTGTTTAATATTGTAATATGAAGTCTTAGTCTTTAAGTTATCTAGGTATTAATATTCACAGGTCAGTAGTCATCCATGTTTGTCATAATTTACTGTTAGACTAATCAGGTTCTTTAGATACATAGAGATTGTATTCTGCATAGATAGGTAATCTTCAACCACTTCAAAGAGCTGTTGAATATGGCATTTAAATAACTTAGGGTTCTGTTGAAGTGAGACATGATTGTTCCTGACAGCACCAATGTATTCCTGAGAGAAAGTTGAGCACTGAATATACTCTATTGGAGCTTATTTTCTTCTTGGCAAAACTGGCCTTTGGGCAAGGAACTGCTCATGCATTGACCACTGACAAAATGCACAATGTCTAGACAAGATAAGCAGGCTATAAGAAAAAAGACTGTCAAATCTTACCAAGACAGGGTAAGATGGTTTTAAAAAAATTTCTGCCTAGTTACTCTAGGCCTTAGCTGAAGTTGGTTGCTCCAATGTTGCAAATGAGAGTTTGGGTGATTGCCCAGGTAGCCAATTGTCTCTGTCATTTGTTGCACATTTTAGAAGTTTCTTGATAGCACTTCTGGCTTACTCAAGTAATATTATTTACCTTCTTAGGTTAAAGACTATATAGTTGTAGTTACTTTCCTCTCATGACTTGGCCAAGTTATTTATTATACAAGACTTAAACTCATTAGGATAGGATAATTATTGAAACATTTATTACATGTTTCTTGCTTGACATTGTTTATGCTGGTTGTAATTCTAATTCTGATATTTATTCTTATTGTATATAACTTGGTGTTAGGCTTAGAACTTTCTTATTTAAACAAAAGGGGGAGGTGCTGTAAGAATTCCTACCACCAGTAGCCTTTAAGTTACCAGCCTAGTTGGGTGTGGCCTTTTATACTATATATGCTGATGTAAAGTGCAGCCTCTTTTCTGTCTGTGGAATTTGGTTGCTGTTCCCATTCCAGCAGGGGATTATGATCTATGAGTCTACCCCTAAATAAATAACCCTCTATTATACTCAATTCTTAGCTAGTGTGGGATTTCTTTTAAGCATCCTTTTTTAATAAAGAGAAAAACATCTAAAGAAAACATAAAAAGAAAATCCTGGGTTTCCTTTATTGTTATAATTCATGCTATAATCTTTATAAATTTTGATAATGCTTTATAAATTTAGAAGGAGAGCAAAGAACAAATAGTAGGTAATTTCTTGTACTAAAATGATGTTTAATATTTGGAGCATTAATAAATAGTATATATGGACTAATATGTCTAAAGTATTGTGTGTGTGTGTGTTAGAATACTATGAGAAGTTTTAGAAACTAGAATGCTATAATGGGTTTATATATGCACATACATATTCAGTTGTCTGAGGGTTAGAGAGAAGATATACTGATATTTTAAATTTTCCAAACTCATGGGGTTGGGAGTGATGGGGAAACTCTGTCAACCAATCACATCTAATTAAGGCATGGCTACCTGCAGTGGAGGAGGAAAGGAGAATTAAGGAGCGCCCCCTCTGCGTGGTGCCTGCCGGACATACAGGAAGTCGGACCTCCCACTCTTGTAGCATGAGTTTTCCCCTTATAACCATTAAAATATAGTTGTTATTCTTGAGCTGGCCTAGTTATTCATCGTAACAACCTAATTCATTACATGGGAGATTCCTCTGTGGTTAAGGACTGTTGTTGTTGCAGAAGACTGGGGTTGGGTTCCCAGCATCCATATGATGGCTCACAACCACCTGCAACTACAGTTCTAGGTGATCTGAGACCCTATTCTAACCTCCAGAACGTAAGTTCCAGCGTAACTAACTCTCTCTTCTGGCATTCAATGGTACCTGGTATGTGTACAAGGTACATAGAAATATATGCAAGCAGAATACTCATGCACATAATAAAATAACTGATTCTAGGTAAAAATAAATGATTCTCAAACTTCTTTTAAAATCCTCATAAATCCTATGGCTAGCCAAGAGTAAGGCAAATTATTGTGGTACTAAGCCAGAAATTTTACAATTTTTACAAAATTGGAGTTGGAAAATTGGCATAAGTAACTTAAGATCTTCCTCGTATCTTTTGACATATAGCTAGAACTTAGAGTTTTGCTTTGTATCAGACCCTGACCTGAAAGTATTCTGAGCAATAAGTCAGCTTCAGATGACTGCTGTGGACAGAGAACTTCATATAAAGTTCATACAGGCACATACTCAAGTATGTCTCTAAGATACCACACTCTTCATCCTGTTGAAACTGAACAATATTGAGTAGAATTCTGTGTAGGATGTTTTCATGATTTGGATGTAAAACTGTTCCCCATAGGCTCAAATGTTAAAGTGATTTGTAGTTGGAGGTGCTGTTTTTGGAGAAAACTGATGGAAGTAAGTGGATGACAGGGAGTAGGTTTCAGGGGCTACAGCCAAACCTCTCCTGACCTATTCTGAGTCACTGTTTCCTGGCCTACTGAGATCTTCTAGATACCTGTGAATGAAGTATGACCTCATGGTAATGCAGGAAATTGACTCAGGCCATGTTCCCAAGGAATTCCTTAGAATGTCCTTCAAAACAATTGCTTTTTAAAAATGTACTTGGCAAACCATCCCATCCCACTATCAGTTATAAGGATTTCATTTCTACTATAGTAGGAGTGCTTCCTACTGTAGTATAGCAACAATTAACACATAGTAATTATCTAACGAATGAAATTGAATTGGTCTGAACTAGGTTTTATGTTGCAAGATCGGGGCCACTTGTTTATTTCCTGGCCACCCAGACTCCTGAAATAATCATACAGAAACTATATTATTTAAATCACTGCTTGACCCATTAACTCTAGCCTCTTATTGGATAACTCATACATATTAATTTAACTCATCTCCATTAATCTGTGTATCACTATGTGGCAGTGGCTTACTGACAAAGGTTAGGAATGTCTGTCTCTGGCAGCAGCTCCATAGCTTCTCCCTGACTCCACCCTTCTTTCTCCCAGCTTTCAGTTTAGTTTTCCCTGCCTAGCTCTGTTCTACCCTATCAGACAAAGCCAGTTTTTTTTATTCATTAATGGTAATCATAGTATACAGAGGGGAATCTCACATCAGTTTTGCAGTAGCAAATTTGACTGATTCCAAGAAGGATTTTTCAAAAGAACCAAAGTCACAAGCAATTGAGTGCTAATTTTAAATAAAAATGTGGAAGAAATGTCTTATGAGTGTCTGTTTGGATGTTTTTCTCATACCCTCCTAAAAATAAAATTTGGAACTTCTTTTACGCAAATGGTCTTTCAACATAGATAAGGAGAGGTCTGGCCCCAGTTATTTCAACAGTAAAATTTTATTTCATACCCTAATATTTATTCTCTCTTCTGAGAACATGTAGCTGAAGTTGTGACATTCATACAGTTTCCTATCAGCCAGTGTAATGCATGTTTAAATACAATATGCTACCCTAAATAGCTGAATCCCCAAAGGGGCAATAAAGATTTTTTAGGTGATCTATCTTATTTAAGATTCTTATGTAGTATTCTAAATAGTCTATTTACTCACAAGTTCAACTTAAAAATCCTAGTTTATGTTTAAAAGGTTTCCTTGACAACAAAGTTTTCATAAGAGTTTTAATGAGTATAAAATATCCATGATACTGTTTGCTCACCTCTATTAATTTGGAAGAGGAAAAATTAACTGGAATTTTTACTCATTTTTAAAAGTATATTTGTAAGTTACTTGTGTGTATCTATCAGAACATTGAGTCTAGGTGCCTGTGGAGTCCAGATGAGGGTATTGGATTCCCTGAAGTGGTTAGTCTAGGCAACTGTGAGTGGGTGATGGGAAACTTACTTGGGTCCTCTGCAAGATCAGTATATAGTCTTAACCACTGAACCATCTCTCTAGTTTTAACTAAAAAAAATAGAAATACTTTTGGGAATATTTTAGTATAATTTCAGAACCAGATAAGATTTTTAAAAAAGCATTCCACATACAACAATGGCAAAGAGAAACATGGAGGCATTACAAGTTGTTTATCTCCAGTTCTTCTTGTCATTTCTGCCCTTCCATGTCTTCTCTACAAGCTAGATAACCTAGTTCCTCTACTTCTGCTACAGTTGAGAGTGCTAAGTGACTCAACATTGGCGAGTAAGAGGTAAGAGGGCCCTTAGGGACCCTAAAACAAACATTAACTGTCTTTAAATCATCACTTTTCTTTTTAAACCTTAAATTCTCTAATGAGTTGCCTTGTGATCCAGAAGATAAGCCCAAGAGAATTGCCAAGATTGTGGCCAGCTATTGCATTGCACTAAATTATTTACTATAGCCAACTTCCAATAGACTTCTACACACACACACACACACACACACACACACACACACACACACACACACACACACACACATTTCCTTATTAAATCCATACAAATTGGCTGGACGGTGGTGGTGCACACCTTTAACCCTAGCACTTGGGAGCCAGATGCAGGAGGATGTCTGTGAGTTTGAGGCCAGCCCCATCTACAAGAGCTAGTTCCAACAGGCTCCAAAGCTACAGACAAACCCTGTCTTGATAAACAACAGCAACAATAAATAAATAAATAAACAAACCAAACAAAATCAATGTAAATTAAATTCTCTGTTGCCTGAAGCCCACTGTATTACTGGTAGGTGTACCTCAAAACTGCAACCAACCTGGGAAGAGAATACTCACAAAACAATGGCTAGTATTCTTAAATATGTAATGCAAATTCTCCTGTAGAAGGGTAGCTTTGTTGTGTTATTGGCTGCTCGGCCCTGTTTTGCTGTCCTTGCTCAGGTTCCCAGCTTGCCTAGATATCGGTTTCTGAGGAGCTGTTCATTTGAGATTACAGCCTGAGCCAGACCACCTTCCGGTGAACGGCTCTGCTCTGTTTTCCTCTTTGTGTCACTCCGATGGTGCTTCTCTACCACGCCTGGCATGTCTCCTTAGGATTTTCTACAACATGGGCATCCAATGTGGGCTTTTTGTTTGGTTTGTTTTGTTTTAGATAAATGTGAACCAAAGAGACAGTGCGTCATGAACAGCTCAAGATCATTGCTAAACTCATGAAGAATTGTATCTAAATTCAAAAACTTGTCTACTGTGTATGATAAAACTCTCTCTCTTCCCCCGACCCTAACTGTGCATTGAGGATTGAACATACATCCTCATGAATTCTAGGCAAGGGCTCTGCCACTGATATACATCCTTAGATCCTGTCTTTGTTTTTAAATGTTAGAGTTTCCTCATAAAGTAGAAGCCTATATGTGACAAGCCTGTTATATTAAGAAATACTAATAATATCTATTCCCTTGGGGTGGCCATATGACTAAATGAGTTAAGATACTTGCTGCCAGGTCAGGTCTCTGTTTTACACACACACACACACGCACACACACACACACACACACACACACACACACATACACATACCACAAAACACATACTTTGTTAATTAGCAAATATAATTTATTTTATAAAAGAATATTTTTCTTCTTGAGTTTTATACTTTCTATGGGATTAGAACAATTTTGGTATTGAGTAACTAATTACAACAGCTATTTTGTTGTTATTTTTTTGTTGTTGTTGTTGTTTTCTTCTTTTTTTTGCTTTTCGATATAGGGTTTCTCTGTGTTGCCTTGTCTATCTCAAAACACACTCTGTAGACAAGGCTGGTCTTAAACTCACAGAGATCCACCTACCTCTGCCTCCCAAGTGCTGGAAATAAAGTTAGCCACCATCCATCTACAACAGCTCATTTTAACTGCATGTTTACTTCATAAAATCTTTCAAATTTATGGTGTATTTGGTATTAAGAAAATGCTATACTATAAATAATATTTTTTCAATTTATGGTTGAGGAAAAAGATTTGAAAAATTCATTCATTAACTCACTCATTCAGTAGATATTCACTGAAATTTTTTTTTTTGTGTGTGTGTCAGCCAGAGGTCCTAGGAAAAAGAAAGTTATACAAGACAAGCACAATTTTCTGGACTCATAATTTATGTTTAATGATAGAGATAGCAAATAAAAAATAAAAATAATAAGTTTTATTAAGTTCAAGAAAGGAAATTGAAATGCATGTTATGCAATAAAAAGAGCTGAGCATGTGTGGTACATCAGCTAACATGATTACCTGGCCATTGGAGAGTGAGACAGCCCTGTCTTCTGTTCCCTGAGCATGGACAAAATTGTATATGTTCCCTTAATAGAGTTGGGCAATAGAGGAAGTCACATTAATTTTTCCTAAGTCTCACATCCCTCTTGAATCTGGATACATTTGCAGGGGTGACAGGATGCTATTTTCTATTCCCCTACCACCATATTCCCACTGTGAAGAGAATTCTTGCTGGTCCCTGAAGTGTGAGAGTTTGATTCATTCATGGAATACTAAAGTCACTATTGTTTATTTTATAAATGTAATCGAATTAGATTTCCTGTATCATTACTTCATCTCGAAAAAGGTTGAGTATCACTAAGTACTTTGCATGTAACAAGAATATTTTGAAGGCATTTGTTGTAGACAAAAAGAAAAATAAGTGAATTGTGTTAGCAGATCTACGGTAGGACTGTAAAGTTAGAAGCTAAAAAGGGTGGCTGTTGGCAGAGGCCATTTGTTCTGTTCCCATAGAGCAAGGAGAGCAGCCGAGAAAAGGGAATTCCAGCCTTCCTAGAGGGTTGTTATAACGACAGGAATTTGGTACAATACTGTCTATTTACTCGTCCCAACTCTTGGTTACCTCCCTTGTGACCCTGCAGAGCCTGAGGGAATGCATTCTGCATGGTAGCTGGGGTCTGAGAAGGTCCTAAGAACCTGCTGACAATTATGCATTGTCTCCCAATATTCATCACACTGGGGTAGCATGAATCTTTGCCATGTCCAGGCTCGGAGGCCTCTGTTCACAAGGGCAGTCATGAGGAGCTTGTGTTCCACTTTCAAAGCCTTCCCCATCTCCACTGTTCTCGCTCGACCCAACAGGAATAATGTGTTTACGATGAGACATTACTGTCTTGTTGTCCAGAGCTTGACTTTGTTCCAAATCATTGCCTTTTTGTACAGAGCGCTACATGCTGTCACAGATTGGAGATATCTGCTCTGGACACTTTTTATCATCTTCACAGTGGAACTGAGCACAGAGAAATATGTCTGTGAGGTCAGCTGCATTCCTCCAGCACCAGAAGCTGCCACATATCTGAGGCCATAAATAAATAAGGGACAAAAAAGTGGGGGTTTTGACCTGCGCAAAATTGATTGGAATGTTTCTCTAATGTTCATGGTTGTTTTTCCAAGCTGAGTATAAACATGGATTTCCAGAATTTTTCAGGAACTGATGAAAAATTCAATTTCCTAATGAGTTTTGTGAAACATTAAATTTATTTGCTAACTGATATAAGAAAACCAATATTAACAGAAAGAAAATGTATATATGCTTATCGAGGATGCTTCAAAAAGAATATTTCTTTGTTTGGTTATTTTTTCCATCATCAATACTAGAACAAAGATATATTTTATATATGTATGTTTAGAAAAAAAATAGATGGTTATACTGCAAGAAGCATAAATTTCAGACCTACTGAAATGTTAAATGTTAAATATAAGACAGGAATGTTAAATATAAGACAGAAATACCAAGATTCTAGAACCACCCAGTGCCCTGCTGACATTTTCTTAGTAAAAGAGGAAGATGGGCAGTAAGCGTGGTCAGCCATGGGTTTGTGGCTGCTCTGTAGTCACAGGATTGGCTGAGCAGCCCCTAGTGACGCACTGGGGACGGACAAATATTGGTGGGCTTGTCACTGCATTGCAGGTGTCCCTTTGTATCTTGGACATTAACTCTTTATCAGGTGCGGGGATTGGAAATATTGTCTCCCCCACTTCTAGGGTTTCTTGTCATTCCGTTAATTGTTCCTGTTGCTATGCAAAATAGTATTTTGCTGATTTTATTGTTGTTTGGTACAATCCACTTACCTATTTTTGCTTCCCATGCTTTTGATATTATATTTAAGAGACCATCACCAAGGCCATTGTGAAGAAGGTTTTCTTGTATAGTTTCTTTTAGGAGCTTTGTAGGTTCAGATCATACAGTCAAATTTTGCATCCGTTTCAAATGAACATTAGAGAAAAGCATAACATCTCATTCTTTTTCATTATGATGTCCAGTTTTGCTAGTATCAGTTATTGAAGAGGCTTTTCCCCCGTTGTGTACTTTGGCATCCATGAGGAAGATCTGCTGACATCAGGTTTGGGGCATTATGCTGAGCTCTGTATTCTGCTCCACCTGCCTGTGTGCTTCAGTGAGTGCAGGACCCTTCTCGTATCTATTGAAACAGGGAAGACTGACGCCTCCGCCTTTGCTTTGTCTGTTTGTGGTCTTCTGTGGCTTCATATGAATTCCAGGGGTGCTTTTCTATTTACGTAAAGTGTATCCTTGCAGTTTTTGACAGGGATTGCACTGAATCTGTAAGTTGCTTTGGATTTTAACAATAGCAGTAATAATAATATTTCCAGGTCTTGAAGATAGGAACTTTATTTCTGTTTATTATTTATTATTAATATTATTTATTATTGCTTTAATCTCATCAGTGTCTTACAGTTTTCAGTGTCTGTCTCTTTAACTTCCATGTTGAGATTTGTTTCCATGTTTCTGTTTTTGGTAGAAAATATGCCAATTTTCAAATTTCCATTTCAAAAGGAATCATTGGTAGTTAAGTCACTTTAGAGGGTTGGAGATGTATTTATCGAGGATACTGTTTCCTAATGTCTGCGGACCAAGGTGGTAAGTTCTTCATGGTTCTTCCATAGAAGAAATGAAAATCTGCTGATATAAATAGTATAAATGAAAAGGGAAATCAATGTGGGAATTTCCTTCAGGCTGATTGTAGCAATGGGAGAGTAGAGGTATTACATAAAAAACGATGGGACTGGAAACAGAAGGTGTAGCTCAGTAGTTGAAATTTGACTTAGATTTCATTTTAGAAACAAGAAGCAAAGCACATAGATTGCAGTCCTAGATGACCATGCTTATTGTGATTTTACTCAGGCTTGGCCCGGCTACATTTTAATTATTGTGTCCTTAAACAATATTGCCAAGTATTTACTTTCCACAGATGACTTACTATTCATTTGTTCCACCCTAAGTCTACTTGTATGGTGTTCATAAAATTTATAAAATACTATCACATACTTAGATTTTTCTAATGTCTTCTATACATGCTTTTCTAAATATTAAGTGAAAGAGAGGAGAAGGAGAATAATAAAGGCAAGAATGAAAGGGGGGATGAGAATTCATATTTTTCTTCAGCGTGAACTAGCCACTTTGAGAGAGAAGACTAGGAAACTGTATGCTCACGACCTGAGAGAAGAAATGGCTGGGTTTTTTTATGTGTGTGTATGTGTGTGCCTGCATGTGTGTATGTGTGTGTATGGTATGTGTGTGTGTGTGTGTGTGTGTATGTATGAGTGTGTGCGTGTGTTTTGTGATGCCGAGAATTAATCCTTGGGCCTTGAAACTATGAGGTGAGTTTCCTAGTACTGGTCTATACCCCAGCTTTTTGTTTTGTTTTGTTTTTTCTTTACTCTTTGCTTGTAAACAGGATCTCACAATGTTGGCCAGACATCTGTCCCTAGGCAGTCCATGAGCTTTGTTTGTTTACTTTATGAGGCAGGACTCCAGTCTCTTCTGCTTCAAGCTCACCAAGAAGAATAATCTTAAACTTCTGAGTCTTTGGATTTCACCCCCAAGTACTAGACAAATGGCTTCTAGCAGCAGCCCCCCCTAGAAGTGACTGCCTTTTCTGAGCAAGGGGAATACACATGTCTGTAGAGAGCCAGAGCTCTTGAGAGGTCATGGGCTGGAATGAGAAGGGCAAGGGGTGTATGGGAAGATTTGAAGGGAGGGTAGGGAAGGGAGAAATATAATTATGATCAGAAAAATAAATTTAAAAAAATTATTTAAATTAATTAAATAATTAAAATTTAAAAAGCTGTAGCAAAGAAGCAAAAAGTAAATAAATAAACTCACAGCTGATTCTGAAGTTCAATTTTTTGCAAACTGGTAAAGGAAAAGCACAGCAGCAGAAAAGCAAAAATGTGGCAGATACACAGTTCATCACAGAGTGAGGACTCTGTTATATTCATTTAAAATCAAGTTATTGTTTTCATCTTAAATTATCAATGCTCTCATAATTTATCAATGAGAACATTAAAATTGACTTTAACACTTTGGTACTTAGTCTTTTATTATTGAATAATATTTCATTTATTTTTCATATAATATATTCTGATCATGGTTTCCCCACCCTTATCTCCTCCCAGATCCTCCCCACTGCCCCACCCATCTTTAGAAGACAAACAGGCAAATGAAAAATGAATGAACAGAATATCTGTAGACATCAAATTTCTTTGGAGTGTGAGAAATATCTTTCATATGAAGTTTTCACAAAGGAAAACTAGTCAAATCAAAATGAAAATTATTAGACAAAGGGATAAGTTCTTGTGAGATTTGGATGGAAAGACAGAAGCTGAGGTGAGACAAGGCCACATGAGCACATCCGCTCAGACATCGGGATCTGGGTGTGCTTGAAGAGCTGAAGTTTAGATAGTTTCTGAGAACTTTAAAAGCCATGAGCTTTGGGACATTCCCAGGGTGACTCAGCAGGGGAAACTCCAGTCCAGAGAGCACACAGGGCTTCTTGTGAATGACAAGAACTCACTCAAGACTCTGAGATTTATGGAAGAAAACACTGTCCATGGAAAACCCTTCCTGTCTAAAGCAAGGAGATAGAGCAAAACTTAAAGGAAACAAGGGGGGGGGGGCGGTGTTTCAGAGGTGAAGTTATTACAAGGAGCAGTCTTGTTAATGACAAAAGTTAAGTCTTTAATACTATGAATTATTGGTTTCAATCACTGAAGAACACACACACATATCCAAGACTATCTAACATGATCAAAATATCAAACCACTAGTAAAATGAACAGATCTCAAGTCAGGAGTTTGGAGTTGATGGACATTTCTTTCTTGTTATTGGGCTCTGCAGGGTGCAAAATACATGAATGGCCACACAGATTAATTGTTTCTCACAAGGGACATATACATGTAACCAACCACCCAAAAAGGGCTCTGTGCCTGTTACTTTCTATTGGCCTCTGTTTTGTGGATTTCCAACATCAAAAATGAAGTTTATTCCCGTCTGCAATACTTTCTAAGAGTGTTATCCTTAGTGCAATCTTTCACAGTCTGTTTCTGCTGCTCCATGCAATGCTTATATGGCTCGATTGTGTTGTTGTGTCTAGCAGCAGTCCCATGATTTCACTCCCTGATTATATTCTACTGCATAAATTACCACAATTTATACAGTCTACAGCTACATTTAATGGACTTCTGGGCCGCTTCCCCATTTTGTTTATTCTTAGTGTGCCTAGAAACATTCTTGGTTATTTGTTTTTCAGACATCTAAATTCATTTGCGTTGGCTTGGCTAGAAAAACTAAGACGAAATAGCAAAGATGAGGTAGCTTAAACAACGGAAATTAGTTATCATGGTGTTATGAAGAATGGAGTCCAAAGTGGACAGGTCAGCAGGTTCGAGCTCCCTGCAGGCATTCTCTGTCTCCATGCCGTCTTCCTGTGTGCTGACTCTTGATGTTTGTTGTCTATTCAAACGAGACCAGACCCACCAAATCAAAGTTCCATCCTTATTAAATTTCATCCCAGCTGCTGCTTTGAAGTCCCTGTCTTCAGAAAATTATGGCTATATTGGTGATTTTATCAGCTGAATTTTAGGGGACACAATTCATTCCATAATTTAGAATGAAGTCCAAGTTATTAGAAGTAGGCACACTCAGCATTAGGAGACACAGACAGTTTTCCACATTAATTGAGATGTTTTACATTCTACAGGCAGTGGTGAGGCTTCCAAGTACTTCCAGAATTTGGTAGTATGCAGTTGTCTTTTGCTTTTGAGACATGTTTTTTTTTTCTCATCATATAACCCTTGCTGACCTGGAACTCACTGTGTAAACCAGATTGGCCCGGAGCTCACAGAGACTACCTAAGATTTCTTCTGCTGGCGAAGTGCTGGGGTTAATGGTTAATACACTCAGCTGGTATTATCATTTTCATTTTAGCCACTCTGATAGGTATATAGACCCTTATGGATTAATTAGAATTTTTGATGATTGTTGTAAGGAGGGGCTGTTTGTTCGTCTCAGCCGCCCAGCTATCTTAGCCCTGAAATCATCACACAGAAACTGTATTAACTAAATCACTGCGTGGCCCATTAGCTCTAACTTCTTATTGGCTAACTCATACATATTAGGTTAACCCATTTTTATTAATCTGTATATCACCATGAGATTGCAGCCTACCAGCAAAATCTCAGTACGTCTATTTCCAGCGGCGGGTCCATGGCATCTCCTGACTCTGCTTTCTTCCTCCCAGAATTTAGTTTTGTCTTCTCTGCCTACCTAAATTCTGCCCTATTAGGCCAAGGCAGTTTCTTTATTCATTAACCAATGAAAGCAACACATAGAAAGAAGGACCTCCTACACCAGATGATTATTAAAATTTATTAATTTTTATGTCTATTAGCCACTTGGATATCCTTATTCTGAGTTATCTGTTGGACTTTTGGACATTTTATGTCACTGTTTGCCACTTTCTCGTTGATTTGTAGGCATTTACACATATCCTGAAAATAATCTTTGTGGAATATGAATCTTTAGTTTGTGAATTACCTTGTCGTGCACCTTAATCATGTTCTGATTATTATGAATTCTTCATTTTAATAGAGAAAAATAAGTTACAGACTTTAATTTCTTCATATCACATTTATTTGTGTGTATGTGTGAGTGCGTGTGTTCATGCGTGCGTGCGTGTGTGTTACCCACATGAACATCAGGAGAAAAATGTCAGGGTTTGGTTATCTCCTTCCACTGTGTGGATCTGAGGTAGCAGACTGGTTTGTAAGGCATGGATGGTGTCAAACACCTTTCTGGTTGAGCCATCTCACAGGCCCAAGGTACCTGCCTTTCATACCTTATTGAAATAATTTTTGTTTATAAGGCTATAAAGGTACTTTGTGTTTGTAATAGGCTTATTGTTTTAGCTTTCATGGTTAACTCCCTTCAGCATCTAAAACTGATGTTATATATATCATCTGAGGCTGGGAAGGTGGCTACATCTCACCATTTTCCATATAGGTATTAACTTAATCCAAACCATCCCTGTAAAAAGAGCATCTTTCTAGCTATTCTGTATTGTTGCCTTTGGTATAAGGTGATAATTCTAATAATGGGACAGTCTCTGAATTGGTTTCTTTATTTCTTTTGGTCTACGTACCTGTTCTGGACTTGCTATCACACTGTAGAATGCCTTTGCAATAAGGTTTGACTCACTATTTATTTAGTTTGTTTCTAAGTTACTGGTATGCAAACCAAGAGTCTCATGAACGCTAGAATTCATTCCACCATTGAATTACAACCACAGGCCAGGTTTGAATTTGCAAAGCAGTCTTTGTCTAGGGCTTAAATATTTTCGAATTTGTTTGTCAAATTCCATAGACCATTTGTTTGGATTTTTATTTGGATTATGTTGAATTTTGGAATAATTTTTAAAAATTGTTGAGTCCTCTGATTCAAGATTCAAAAATATTTTTAACATTTGAATTCTATTAGTTATTTTTTATAGATTTCTATGTAATGGTCTTGTATATATCTATTATTAGGTTTATTCTTAGATAACATGATTTTTCAATGTTGCTATAAAATAATGAAATGTTTTTATGTATTTTCATTCATACTTTTATATATGAATACTTTGAGAACTTTAGAAAGTGTTGGTTGAAAAGAGATTCAGATAAACAATAATAGCAAATTAAGTGTCATTATTCTTTCATACATTTGTTCATTATTTATTTCATCCTGTCTTTATGGTGGGAAAAGAGCTAGATTCTTACACAAAATAAGACAGTCTTTATTCTAGAGGAGTTAAAAGTCTATGGTTAAGCAAACAATAATACAAGGTGACAAGCTATCATGGAAAGAGTTACAAAGTGTCACCTAAGTGCTAAGAAGCTTGAGTCCCATAAAACCAAGAAGTATACAGGGGATTATCAAGAGAATTGTATAAATCATATTGAGAAAATTTATAGTCATTTTATGAAGGCAATAAAAACTGGGACATTTGAACAAAATAAAAGAAATATGTTAATATTATACTTAACTGCTAGTTGTGGCAAACAATGTGAAACAACAAAACTTCTCAGAGAATTCTGTCACAAGTTGATCTACTTTAAAGTCAAGTAGGGAGGTAGAGTCTGGGACTAGAGTCATCAGCAAAATCTTTATTTAAGGGTAGGGAAGGAGTAGGAACAATCAACCTGAGTAGAAACATTGATCTCTTGGCTTTGGCAATAGTTGTGGAGACAAGAGAGATCAACAAGAAGGATTTATCTGGAAATACCGGGATAAGAATGAGGTCAAACCAGCTCCATTATTTATCTAAAAGGCTGTTGCAAGAAGTGTGGACTCCTTTGTTTTCTAGAAAGACTATAAACAAACTTCTTCTCTGTTTAAATCATAAAGGATATCATTGACATTTTTATTGTAAACTACAGCATGATTTAGGATATGTGTCTATATCATTCATTGTCAAAGAGTTATGCCTCATTGACATTGTCAAAGTCAAGACAGTTAAAGAAATCTAAGAACAGATGAAGTAAAAGAACAGAGATTGCACGGTAAGGAAGTCCTTGCTTCCCATGGTTCTGATAAGCAGATAAGTATGTGTAATGTAAACCAGAGATAAATGGGCACAGTAAAGGAATTTCTGAGCAGCTTCAGAGCTAGGCTCAGTTCTCACACACAACAGCAGAACCATCCTTTAGCATATGAAACCTTCTCAGCTCTTAGTTTCTAATACAGGTTATATTGCTTTCCCAACCTTGACCATGGTGCTGCTCTTACATAAAGTGCTTCCTCCTTACAGATAAAATTGACCCCCATTTTCTATATCTTAGCCCTACCTCCTAAGAGCTTCACTGTCTACATGGTTTCAGCTTAGAAACTGTCTCTTTGAAGAAGTCTTTTCTGATAGTTTTTCCTCCCCAAATTTGCTAGCATTCTCTGCATTATTCTATTCTAGCCTATTTCTCATTATGTGTAGTCTTTAATTGTCTTATTTCTCCACTAGATAAAAGCCTTTGGAAGTGTGTGAATGTTGATCAGTCTGATTGACTAAGTCTGGTTAACTGTCTTGACTTTGATGATGTCAATGAGCCCATTCATTTCATCTTCCAATGCCTTCCTTAATAATATAAAATAGAGTTACTCTGTATGAATATTCAAATGCTAAGGTAGAGCTTTAAATAACATGCCACTGTGATGTTTAATTCTGTCAACTTGTCTGGACAGAGCCATGGTTAAGAGAGGAGATAAACACACTCTGGGCATGTCACTCCCACTGATTCCTGGGTGCCATGATCTGAACTGCCCTGAGGTACTGTGCCCTCCCTCCATGATGGATTCAAACTTCTGAAACCATGGCCAACAATAAAGACTTCCGCTCTTTAAAGTAGTTCTTTCAGATATTTAAGCATAGCAACTAAAAATGGTCTAAGTCCTCACAGGGACTGAGATGATAAAACAGTTGTATTTGACTGGGTGGAGAGGAATGGGGAGTGGAGGCAGATGGACTGCTGGGAACATTCCAGAGAGGCACATTGTTCCATGACATCAAGCCACAAAGCCATTGTGCTCCATGTAGGATTTGTCATGATGGGATCAGAAGCCAGACTTTTTCCTCTTTTTACTGCTGTGACTTATACCCTGGGGACAACGATGAGATCTGGGGCCTCAGAAAATAGACTTTGGGGAAAAGTCTTAAAGCTTGGGTGTTACACAAGAGGAAATGGCATGTCCTACTTAGTAAACAAAGTTCTACAGAAAACTTCTTAAGTCTGGCTGCATCTGCTTCAACAGTTTAAGGGAACTTTCTCCAAAGCTGAAATGAATGTTCTAAGTGCTCCCCAACCCCAAATACAGTAGCTTGAAAGCATGGTTTTCTTTCTTTTTTTTTACTTTCTTATTTATTTTTTTTTTACTTTCTTATCTTTACTTACTTATTTATTTTTTTAATGTGCATTGGTGTGAGGATGTCAAATCCCCTAGAACAGGGTTTATAGACAGCTGTGAGCTGTCATATGGGGGCTGGGAATTGAACTCAGGTTCTCTGAAAGAACAGTCAGTGGTGTTCTTAATGGCTGAGCCGTCTCTACATCCCCCAAAGCAAAATTTTCTAATCCTAAATCTACTGGAGAAGCCAAGACACTAGTTGCTAGGTTAGCCAAAGTTTAGGGAAGCAGTGGATGAGCACATACAAACATTTACCTTGTGAGCTCATTCTAGTTCTAGCTGACAGAGAGGCTGATGGGATAGAATTGGGATGAGTTGAGAAATGTGGTTCCTTTCCCCAGAAGCTGATTTTGTTTGGGAAGTTTTTTGTACATAGGTGACAGCAGTTATAGCACAGGACGACTCTGTTCTCCTGAAGGAAGGAGGATTCTTGGCTACTTAATTGTCTTCTTTGTTCCTTCCTTCATTCTCATCCTTTAGTATAGAAAACTTTCTCAGATGTAGCCATGTGGGAAAGTGAGATGGCTCAGTGGGAAAGGAGCCTTGTTGTCAAGCTTGACAACCTGGGCTGAATGCCCAGCACCCTCATAGTAAAAGGAATGAAGCAACTACCATGAGTTTTATTCTGAAATGTGTATGTCCACGTGTCACACACACACACTTACACAAAATAAAAAAAACACACAAATATTAAAATGTAGTAATTCATTATCTGCCTTCTAGAGAATAAAATTAAGAGAAACACGATGATGAATTATTACTTGAAATATGAGCAATTGTTGTTCTACTGTATTATGGCAAACATAAATTGCATAGTTTTAGGCTTTCTGTTTTCTGCCTCATGTTGCATTAGATGACTTATTTGTCTTGCCTCCATTGTCTCCCAACATCATTATTTTGGGTCCCTAGCAAGTCTGTATTAGGTAAGCACACACATTAAGAAGGATAATATAAATACCCTTAAATCACGTTGCTAAAGATATCTATATGAGCGCATGATTCCAGATAAGGGAAACTTGAAGCGTTGTAACTGAGTGGGTAAGCATTACAAAATGTACTTTTAGGTTTTCAAAAAGCCTCTGCATAAAGAAGTCTTTGTGAATTAAGAGGTTATGTTATGAAGAACCGCTAGAAATTTGAATGTGGCAATGCTAACTTTACTCTGGTCTATTAGATCCTTTTCCAGTCACTAATTACAATATTTAACATGTCCATAGTTACTAAAGAATTCGATGTATTCCCATACATATTTCATACACAGTCACAATTTTTGTGTCTGTGTGGATAACTGTACGTTATTGTAACTCTGTATTGTTGAGAAGTCTCTTTGTTTTCTTTGAAAAGATTTCCTAAGCTTGGTATTAACTCCTCCACAAAGCACATATTTTATGATTAGACTAGTTCTTAAAATTTTATAAAACTACAAATTTATGATCTTATCTAATGAAGAAGCAAAATGTCAGTAGCTCTTTATTAGAAATAAATTCATTTCTAGGCTGGTGAGACCCTCCCACATGCTACATTTAAAGAATTACTCAACATTTCCTTCTTAACTCAATGCATGTGTATGATAATACTGATGTAGCTACCAGATGAAGGATTTCATTTTTCTACTTTAGTTTGCCTTTTGCCTTCTTGCTAGGTGTCATCTTCTCATCTTTCCTAATCCAGGGCTTGCCCATGCTTGGGCTTAGCATATGTTTTTTAAGTAGTTACACATAAATAATTTGCATAAGTAGTTCATCATCACTAGGCAATTAAAGATCATTAGAATGCATGTAAACATCCAAAGTGTTTGTGGTGTGCTCTTACCAGAAGCCTCGCTTGTATTGTCCTGTCTTTGGGGCTTGAATCAACTTCTTAAATGCCATCCCGACTGCCAGTCCTTCATCATAGTATTGCTAACTTCATGAAGAGTCTTTTCCCAGAAACAGAAAAGACTGTTGTGCATATTGGAATTTTCTGAAGCCAGCCAACCCCAATGATACATCCCACAAGGGTCTCCATGGGTATAGAATAAGAGCTTCTGCCCTCACTGTGTAGATTGCTACCTCCATGTCCTGTTGTACTGCATCTCTGCCGAGACAGGTCAAGATGTAGCTAAGGGCTCCATATCATATGCAGTATGATATGGTATCATGGTTATATGCTAATCTATCTCCCACGTGTGAGTGAGAATGCCGTACTGTCAAAAGCTGAGGGTGTCTATTCAAAGTCACAGTGGACAGTGGCTTCATCTATCCTTCCGGTCACATGGCCCAAACCCACAGCACTCTAAGCACAAGGAGAAGAACATGAACAGAGCTTCCCTGTGATAAGTGGTACATGACAGGCACAGAGTGAGTACATTTAAAGTTTTCTCTATTTTGAAATGGTCTGACGATATCAGAGGTTAGCAGTAGGCAGAGGTGGGAGATGAGATGATGGGATGCAATGTTCTCAGATCTACCAAATGGAGTGAATTGAGGGACATTTGTTTTGCAGTTTCTGAATAAGGGTGGGCTAGGTTAAGAGGAAAAGGAAGCCCCTGAAAAGTACACCTATTTTTGGGTAAAAAGCTAATATCTAGGTATATACTTGCTAAGGTTATCATTTGTTGGGTTTAACTAGCAAAAGCAGCAGTAAAATAGGGCAATAGAGCAGCCACTGAAAAAAGGAGATGTTGAGATCTTTCTGACATTCATAACATTGTACACAAGCAGGTTCCAGCCTCCCCATGCCTCTTGTCTCTACAGCAGAAGGGAGGGGTCCTGGTTTATATCACTTTTGTGGGATTGTGTTCTAACTTAGATGACTACATCATGCATAATTTAATGTTTAGAAAGTTTCTGACATGCCTCTGAAATCAGATCTTGCTGTTAAAAATAATCCAGTTTTATCCTGTATGTGTCTTCCATGGTGGTCTTGCCCGATGCTTGCTCAGTATGGCTGCTGATGGAGAGACCTTCCATTTTTGGAGAAACCACAGCCACTTTTTAGCTGGGCTCCAAGAGCTGTTTTTCTTTCCATTATCTGAAAATCTTTTTCTTGCTTGTTCTCACCCAGAAGCGTTTAATCTATTCACAGAAGAACTGGGGGGAAAATAGGTCCCCATAATAAGTCACTAGGAGTCAGTGAAAAAAAATCTGTTTTGGACGGTGGGAGGCAGTACTTTACTGAGGATTGAACCCAGGGTCTTACAAATGCTAAGCAAATATTCTGTTTTTGGGCTACAGTCTCAACCCTGAGAAATCCTCTAAAACTCAGATCAGCACAGAGATAAAGGAGAAGTAAACTCATGGGTAACTGAAAGTTATAGTAGCTGATCCATCTTCTCATTTTCCAGTGTAAAATTATTATTACCACCTTCAAAGTCCTGTTATAAATGCAAGAAAAGCACATTACAAGAAGCTAAAAATAATACAAATATTAATCTCTGTTCTGAAGAGATCACCAACCCCCACCCCCGACAAGAACTAAAATATCCTATCCAACTGAAAAAGGCTATGGGATCATAAAATAAAAGGGCAGAATATGCATTCCATTAGAACATTCTGAAAAAAAATAGCAACCACTTCTTTTCAGCAAGCTAGAAGAGTGGAAAGAACTCTTAGAGACCACAGGACAGGTGAAGCCCAAGAGGCTCCAGTCCTAGACCAATAACTCCAGGCAACTAAGGAATATTGAGTGGGAGGGGGAGATGACATCATTGGCTGTCTAGTACAAAATGGCCAGCCCTGAAAACATGTGTGCAAGTAACACTATATGGACTGAGAGGGATATCTTTCTATATTTAGGAACATATATGTACATAATCATACATTCATGCATGCAGCAACAATTACCCCAAATGAGGCTATGACTTGGAAAGAGAACAACCAAAAGTATACGGGAGGGTTTCGAGGGAGGAAAGAAAGGGAGAAATAATGTGATTATATTAATAACCTAACAAAACAAAAGAAACAATTTAAAAAGACCACATGACCCTGCATATGATGCTCATGTCCTGTCCCACTCACTGGCCCTTAACCCTGACTTCGACACAGAGCTCTGTAATGTTGGGCCAGTTGCCTCAGTATTCTTTAACTACTAATGGTACCTATGTCTACTTTTTCTGATGCTTTTGGTCATTTAATATGGGAAGCATGCAGAAACACCTGAAAGAAAACACTACTCGGGGAAGCTGCATCATTGTCATTGATCTTTGTTTGCTGATACTTTTAAGGAAACATTGTCCCACAATAAAGAATAATTGAATTTCTAATCCTTGATTCATTAAACAACACAGAAGATAGGCTCTCTTTTTCAGTTGGGAAGACACAGCTGGTCAATCTCTTAGAATATTACTTCAAGCATTGTGTTGGGATTGAAATGTTTTCAAACAAATTAGAATGCGCTTTTCTAAGATTCATGTGTCATTTTGAAGGAGTCACTGTTGGAGTGGAAAACCACGCTAGGAAAGTCCACTCATGCTTATGTCAGATGCAAGTGGGTGGAACAGCTGAGTCTACCTGATTTCATCCCTGATCTCTGAGGATGATGAGTCTGCTGTGGGCTTTGGTGTTGGCAATGCTCTCAGATATAAAGCCAGTTTCTGCTCGATTTTGTAGTCTGTAGCTTGGGGATCATTTCTCAGAATATTGTACTGATATGACAGCCATGGGATGCCCTGCAGTTGTGTGATTTATTTTGTCAGCATTACTCAGACTTTTTCCAATTGAATGACGAGTCACACTTTGTAGATCATTAGTGGTAATTCATGACTTGTGTCTCCTGTACATTGTTTTAAAATTATTTCCTCTCCCCTCACCCCCCCCAGGAAAGCACAAATAAACATTCCCTGTGCAGCTATTTGGTTTTCCTCAAAAAATATATTAGCTAGTGTTTGTCATAGCTGTATTTGCTATGTGAAAGAGATGGTAATGCCATAGGACTCTTAACTCAGTGACACCTTTTTGTTCATATTTCTAAATAAGGTACAATATGGGTTTTAAATAAATAGAAGGTTTAATGCACAGAGCATCCTGGTATTCGTAGGTTGAGATACTGGCCCGTAGCGTTTGATAAGAAAAGAATTCTTAGGAAGTTGTGTGTGTGTGTGTGTGTGTGTGTGTGTGTGTGTGTGTGTGTGCGTGTGCGTATGTGTGTGTATGTGTGTATGTTTGTGTGTGTGTTGATTCATCTAATCAAGCACCAGATCCATTCATTTTTCCTTAAAGTAGCATTCCATATTCCTCCTCGTCTATGTGAGGATCAGCTTTTACCCGAAGTGACAAGGAGAAGTTGCTTATAATTTTTCTCTGACCCAAGGAGAAAATGGAGAAGCTAGTATTATTGCTATCTTTATCAAAATACGAGCAGTCATACTAAACTGAAGAAAGAGCTCTGGGAATATTTTAAGTGTTTTGTGACTGTAATGTCAATATATTTAAATCATATTTTATTTTTCTGTCTGTTTCACAAATGCCTCCTAGAGACTAAATGTTCTAAGTTTATGCTTTTTTTTTATTTTGGCTTCTTCATCCAGTAAGATTTGGGTTTGAAACCTGTGAACATGCGTATGAATGTGTAAAGATTTTTAAATTTGTTAAGGAAAATCTTAGTGAACATACAAATGACTGCTCTTATAGAGAAAGTTCTCTTCACTGTTCTTAGACGTATTTTATTCTTCTGAACAAGCAAGTTTTCGTGTAGTAATGAGGAGTGGGCCGTGTTTCCAGCACCACCCGGCTAGCTTAACTCCCAAATAATTACATAGAAACTGTATTTATTTAATTACTGCCTGGCCCATTAGTTTTAGCCTCTTATTGGCTGACTCTCACATCTTGATTAACCCATTTTTATTAATGTGTATCGTCATTTGAGTTGTAGCTTACCAGTATGAGTCTAACCTATGTTTATCTTGGGCCAGAGAAACATGGCATTTGTTACACTGTCTTTTATATTTTTTACAGCATTTTGTTTTGTCTACTCCGCCCACCTAAGGGCTGCCCTATCAAAAGGCCAAGGCAGTCTCTTTATTTAACCAATGGAAGCAATAGAAATGCAGAAGGACCTCCTACACCATTTTCGTGCAATAACTGACTGGTGGTCACTGTGTCTGAATCAAAACTTCTTCTTCATAGGTATGCAGTCTTCAAATTTATAGTCAATAACAAAAATAGGAAGAAATTATTCTGTGTAATTTCCCTTTTATGAAACTACTGACACTGCTCAGTATCAAATTTTAATTCTTAGGAATTATTAATGAGACTTGTTAGAAGGGAAATCTGAATTATAGATAAGAATGATTGGAATTATATATGCATATACATGTTAATACATGAAAATTTATATGTAGTGTGAAATATGTATGCTTTTGTGTATATATAACAGTACAGAGAGCCACAAGACACTTTTCTAAAGTTGACAATTTGAAAGTTGACAATCATACAAGTTCACATCCTCTGAGTTACAAAGAACCATTGCGTTTCATAGATTTGAGGGGTTACATTTAGAAATTTCAGTTGAATTTTGAGGACATTAAAACAGTTGTTTGCTAAGTTTCAAAAATAAACTTTCAACAATGAGGACCCTAAAAGAGACATACATGGATCTAATCTACATGGGAAGTAGAAAAAGACAGGATCTCCTGAGTAAATTGGGAGCATGGGCACCATGGGAGAGGGTTGAAGGGGAGGGGAGACTAAGAGAGGGGAGCAGAGAAAAATGTATAGCTTAATAAAATCAATAAAAATAAACTTTCACAAAAGGGAAGGTACAGCCCTGCCAACCACCTTTGCTTCTCAAACAGGGTGAATTGTTAGTACATTGTTGCGTCACTAGAATGCCTGTGGTTTGCCATTCTGAGGAGATCATCTTTTAAAGATGTGCCTGATGTTAAAGCACACAATCTATTCTCTTCTAGGCCCAGACATAATGTCTGGGGCATGGTTTAGAGACTCAGTTGACCAAGACTTCTAATATCTTTTATTGCTAGGAAAATTGTGAGTGTTCTGTCTGGCGTTCTATGAGCCATGAGAATTAAAAGTTTTATTTTACTTCATTTTAATTTCTGCCTGAGTATTGTCACCTGAGAACAGAGCCCTGTTTCTGCTGCTGCGATTTTTTTTTTAAAAATGTCTTTCTTCCATTTGCTTAGAATACAATTCCCAGCCCCTTCACTCATTTGAACATCACGGAGTACATTGTAACCCTTTCTGATCCAAGGGTTGAGCACTTATTTTGATAGTAAAAGACGGAGCATTTTCTCTCAGTAAGAGCACGTCCAGGGGTGTAGTGACAGCTATCTGATGTGTCAGGGCAGGCAGAATCCGCAGTGACCTTCTACCATTTTATGAGCACACTCCTGTGGTTAAGGCCTTGCTAAGGGTTAGGAAAACATCCTGGTGTGTCCGCTTGTACCTCACTGGTTTCCTGAGCTAAGATTAGGGATTAGGGTGGGGACATATTTGAAATCTCTTCCTGAACATCGTGATACTGAGACCCAGAGAAGAATCAAGACCAAAGGTTCCCACAGCGCAGCTGCAAAAAAATTCAACAATGAACTAACCCTGCACCCTGGCATTTGGCCACTCCCCTTGGGTACTGTACCCTGGATCTGCTGAATTTTGTTTTCTAATCTAAGCTGTAACTGTTTAGAACACGGAGCAAATATTTTGTGTTTGCTATATACATGCTCACTTTCTGAACTCTGAACAATGACCACAGCTTCATCCTCAGTGGTCCATCAGGATATGGAGCCTCTCTCTTTTGCTAGAGAGAGTGTGATTCTTTTTAATATAAAATGTTTCAGTAAGGATAACAAAGTGATACATCTGTAGATTTTATCTCAGGGGGATTTTGTCCTAAAACTTTATTTGACCACACTCTTTTAAGGTACTGTATCACAAGAAATTCCAGAAGAGCTTAAAGCCAGCGAGTTTGCCCACTCAATTCAACAACACAGAATAAGTGCTGTTGGTGTAAGGCAGACTAGCAACCATATGTGTTTTAGGACTTTATTCTAGTCCATCATTTATTTCAATATTTAAAATTGTAACTCATTCCAAATTAAAAATATCCACACCCTTCAGGAAAATAATAGGAACATGGAAATCAGACAGATCTCTCCTAGCTCCAGTGCTGATAGTCACATAGTCTTGAGCTCACCATCCAACAAGCTATGGGCTTCTCTGTAGGGTAGGATTACAAGCGAGTTGTGGGTGATGTGTACAGGGGACAGGAAGGGCACACAGGAGGCATCCGGCAGATAATAACTGATCTATGTTTAAGTATTAAGCAAAGCCAGATCATTATTATTTACCCTTCACAATGAAAGCAGCTAAAGTTCTCTGAACGTTTGGGATAGCAAGAGAAGTAAGTCATTCCTTCTTATATATGTGACTGATGCGCTATGAAGAGCTGATTCCAGTGAAAATAAACAAGAGCAGCAGTTATAATAGAAATTTCCGTTTGATTACTTTGTAATCATTATACTGAAGAGCAGGGCAGTTACTTCTGTCTCTTTTGTTGTTTAAGTTCTTACTTCACATCCAGGAGCCTTTCAGCACCCAGAGCCTGCCATGGGGAGCTTCCTTTTCTGCCTGAAACGAAAAACTAAGCAGGGAGCTGAGACTTTGAGGTGTTGGATGATCCTGTTAAAGGCAATCAGCTCACTAGCTGCACTGCATTTGAACAGGGTCTTGAACACACAGGAATTTTCAAACCCTACAGTACATTACCTTGTGAGAAAGACTCATCTATAGATGCTGTCCCCTTTAGAAACTTGGTTGTTCTTATACCTATTACCTTATGATTTTTAAAATATATTGGTTTAGGTTACTACTTCTTTCTCCCTTAGTCTATGAGCCCTGGTTCTGCATCTGCTTAAGGAACATTTCAGTTGACTCAGAAAGTACTTTTGAGGAATTGCTCATTGGTTGTCTTAGGATCAGTACTTGAAACACATGTAGAACAGGATGTCTCTCTGTGCCTCCCTAGAAGCTCTCTGTGGTCCTTTTATGTTGTGGTTTTCCATTGCTATGGTTTGGGTGTAGTTTTAACTACAAAACTTCATATGTTAAAAGCTTGTTCTTAGTTATTAGCGTGCTGGACCTTAAGAGGCGGGACCTAAGGGATGGGAGCTAGTTTACAAGGACTTTACTCCCGCGTTGTAGGATAATCTTTTAGTACACTGTGAAGATGTGTCTGTTTTACCTCATCTGCCTAAGATACCTCCTGATTGGTTTAATCAAGAGCTAAATGGTGAGAGAAGATAGGCAGAATTTCTGGGGAGAGAGAGGAACTCAGGGGAAGAACCCGAGTGGCAGGAGTTTCGCCAGCCAGACATGGAGGAAGTCAAGCATACTATAAAGAGGAGAGGTAATGAGCCACATGGCAGAAAATAGATTAATATAAACAGGTTAATTTAAGTTTTGAGAGCTAATTGGGAACAAGCATAAGCTAAGACTAAGCTTTCATAATAAGAAATTTCTATGTCATAATTTGGGAGTCGGTGGTCCAAAGAAAGTTCAGCTACACTCCTGTGAGTGGATAAATGCTTTCTAAATGGAGGGGGTTAGGTTTCCCAGAACTGGGTTAATTCCCATAAGAATGAGCTGTCTGACAGTGGGTCCATGAGTCTCATCTAGCTTTCCCATTCACCTGCTCCTTCTGCACTTAGCTTTCTGCTTCTCATCTTGTAATAAAACTGAGCCCCTCTCCATAATGCTAACACCATGCTGTTTGTACCTCCAAACCACTACAATCAGGAGCTAAATTAAACTTGTTTTTTGTCGATTCATTATTTAAGGATCTGTAATCCCCTTGCACTGAGGAGACACAGTAAGTAGCTACATGATAAACTAGACCCTTGGAGCTCCAACGTTGTCCACATGGTGCATGCCTGCTGACTTTGTTAACTTTCACCTCTGTACTTGAAAATGTTAGGTCTCTGATTTTTTTTTTGTGCCTTCTCTTGTACTGTTTTCCTTCTGTTTGCTTGTCTTCTCCGATTACAATGTGATAGATTTTATTTTATTCTGTTATTATCCTCTAGAAGTCTGTTTGCTTTCTAATGAGAGACAGAGAGGAATAGACCTGATGGCAGGGGAGGTGGGAGGCACCAGAAGGCACGAAGGAAGGGGAAACTGTAATCAGGATATAGTGTGTGAGGAAAAAAATCCATTTTCCCTAAAGGGAGAAAAGATGAAACAAAAGGCAACTGCCTCCTGTGTGTTTTCTGTGCAGTTGCTATTGTCCCCAAACTAATGTTCAAAATGATTCCTAGAACCGCCCTCCCGCCTCCCCGGAAGACAGGAATTCAAGACTCAGTGATACATCAAGTATATCCAGGAAAGTCTGGGACATTTTATCAAGGGACAAGATTTGAGCACTGACTCTTATATCCTTTAAAAGTCTTGCTTTATCTCAATTACATGTGAGATATAATGGTGAAGCCATCCAAATGATTTATGGTTTTGTCTCAGATGCCCCATAAAGGCTTATTATATTTATCTCTACAGAGTCATGCCTAGATAGGCTCACACCTGCCTAAAATTGTCATGGGGAATCACCCCAAATCATTAATTTGGGGATTAAAAACAATAATTATCTTAAAGGAGAATGGCAAGAAAACAGACTGGACTCCAGAAGCTGAATAAGTCAAGGATGGGCCAGGAAAGAGAACTGAGGATATTATGTAGATCTGGCAGAACTGTTTAAATACAACTATTTATAACTATAAAAGCCATTCTTGGTCATTCATCTGTAGGAAATGAAGCAGATCTGCCCTGTTGTTCAACTT
>PVIU01012632.1:0-59188 GCA_004026605.1 Ondatra zibethicus | reverse complement strand
CCCACACACACACACACACACACACACACCACACACACACACACACACCCCCCACATCCTACCAGGAAAATTTAATGCATGACCACATTTACCTGCAGAGAAGGGTGGGAATGCCACCTCTACCTTCGTGACATATGTCCAGAAAAAAAAAAAAGGACAGGTTTGGGGAAACATTCACTGGTCTCCCCTAACTTTCTACTATATGCTAGTGATTGCTGTGCCTGCAGCAGAGATCAAGAAGTTGGGGTGCTGACCTCAGAGAGCTTACATTCCATCAGGCAGGGAAAAGTTAATGACCTTCTGCAGCATGGAGCAGGATGGAATCCAGATCTGACCCCAGAGCCGGTGCTCCTAAGCATTGTGCTCTAGAAGTCCCAGACTTCAAAGCTGTGTCCTTGCCAAAGCTCTTATGCTTTACATTGGCCAAAGATTTGTGCCAAGCTCAGGATAAAATCCAGATTTTGTTAGCAGCACCCTGGGAGAACTGGCCCCTGCCTGCCTACATAGCTTACTTTTGTGAGCAGATTCCTTTCAAGTTCATGGCTTCAGTCATGATGGAGTGCTTATGGTTTCCTGAAAAAAGATTATGCTTTCATCTTTCTGTGCCTTTGGCCCCAAGTTGTCCCTTGGTTCATAACACCGGCGTGACCCCTAAATATTGTGTGACGTACTCTTTCCATCCCTTCATCTCAACCCACTGCATTCACTTGACTCCATTCATACCTGGTGCATGTCTGGGAGGCCACAGACACCGTCCTTGAAAATTCTCGGGCTTGGGAACCAGGCAGATGCGCACCGTGCTCAAACTTCACCTGCTCTGGCTGTGTGACTTTGGAAGGGTATGTAACGTCGCTACCTGGAGAGAATGCCTGAGAAGAGGAACTGGGTTAAAGCAGGCTCGGTCGTCAGGGCCTGGAACAGAACAGATGCTCAACAAAGGGTAGTACCTGTGTTGCTATTGTATGACTCTAGCCCCTAAGAGGTGCAGTTTCTCCAGTATGGACCCCACTTTGGGGTTCCAGGTTTTGGAACTAAGGGTTTGCCCCATATGTGTCTGTTAAATGAACAAATGTGTTGATTATGTTGATTTGCATGAAGATGCAAACAAGTTACTTCCATACGACCTCTTTTGGGACATATATATATATATAAGTCACACAGCCAGAGCAGGTGAGAATTTTCAAGGACGGTGTCTGTGGCCTCCCAGACATGCACCGGGTGTGAACGGAGTCAAGTGAATGCAGTGGGTAGAGATGAAGGGATGGAAAGAGTGTGTCAGACAACATTTAGGGGTTATGCTGGTGTTATATATACATGAAGGCCCATAGAAAAGCAGCTGAAGAAGTGGCTCACTGGTTAAGAGCACTTGCTGCTCTCTCAAAGGATCTGGGTTCTGCTCCCAACACTCACATCCAGTGGTTCACAATCATCTGTAACTCCAGCTCCAAGAGATTCAATTCTCTCTCTCTCTCTCTCTCTCTCTCTCTCTCTCTCTCTCTCTCTCTCTCTCATAGCATGAGTAATAAAAACCCAGAGACAGATATTGAGGTTCAAGCTGAAGATCAGAAAAGCAAAACCACTAGAGAAGTCTTACATCTACCAAGACTGGGTGACTGCAGACTGAGCCTTGAGCCTTTGTCTCCTCTCGTTTTATATATTCCCCTTTAGTGCTGTGTGATTCCCTAGTACTTGTATTAAAGGTGTGAGCTGCTACCACCTGGATCTGTTTCTGCATTGATCTTGTGTAGCCCAGGATGGCCTTGAACTCACAAAGATCTGTCTGTGTCTGTCTCCCAAATCCTGGGATTAAAGGTGTGTGACACCACTGCATGGCCTCTAGTGGCTTACCCTCTGATCTTCAGGCATGCTTTATTTATTAAAACAGAAATAAAAATATCACTTCTCTCTCTCTCCTCTCTCTCTCTCTCTCATACATACACAAAGAAAAATTTGAAAGGAGCATCTGGAGAGATAGCTGAGCGGGAAGAGAACTCACAGCTTTTCTAGAAAACCTGAGTTTAATTCTTAGCACATTAGGTGGCTCACAGTCAGCAGCTCCAGGGGATCCAGCACCCTCTTCTGGACTCTGCAAGCACCACACACACACACACACACACACACACACACACACACACACACACACACACCCTAACGTGTACATTAATACAAACAAAAATAAATCTTAAAAATGTAATTTAAAAGGACTATATAAAGACTAAAATGTTTAATCCAAATAAATGATTTTCTGGTAGAAATTTAAATAAGTGGTTAGAACAAAGACTCCTAGTTAGTGTGACTCTCAGCAATAGGCTAGCTACCCCTTCCAACTATTGCTAAGTTGTATTCTATTCATGTGACTAACATTTATGTCTAAAATTATTCTGTCTTCTTCCCCACTAAGAATGTTCCTAACTACTTAGTGTCCTGCCCCGATGAAAGGGTAGAAATATGCCAGGATAATTAATGTATATGGAGCTTCCAAATGTTGAGACCTGGGGCAAGGTCAGTTTGGGTGGGGGAGTTAGAAGGTGTGGAAGTCTGTTGCCTCTGTCCTTCAGGAGTTATGTGGCTTTGGCCAAGCCCCCGCCAATCTGTGAGCTTTACTTCACCCTTCTGCAGGTGAAAATGGTTCATTGAGGATGCTGATATCAAAAACCCAAGAGACTTTTGATCCAGAAATGAGACAAGTTGTGATATGAGAGAACATCCACACCTTGGTCCATTTCTCAATTCATTCTTGGATTAGAAAGCCCCACAGTGCTAATAGTGCTCCAAAGACTGTGTCCTTCCAAAGCCTAGTTCCCTCCCTGCCTGGCCTTTTGGCCCTCTCCCCTCAGCTGCCTTTCACTCTGCCCAAGGCTCGTACTCGGCTAGCCTCTCTGACTCCAGCCCTGCCTCATCAGCCTGCTCCCTACCTGTCACAAACTGTCACCCCCTCCCCTACTCCCCTTTGTTCAGGCCCATATCAGTCTTGCTAATTATAATTCAGCCCAAACACCTCCGTCATTCTGGCATTTTCATTGATTCAAATTAAGAGTCAGACATAATTAATGCAAACTGTCCCCTCGTCCTCACCCTCTGACTGATGGATTTTCAGTGTCAAAACATTAACCTTTAGGTTTGGGACCTTGATGCATTCAAAGCCCATAAGCACCTGATAAGCAAGCAAACTATGGAACCTATCCCTAAATCAGCACTTTCTCACTCATCAGCCCTTATTTGTCTATGCAAAAAGGTATTTATTTGAGGAAAGAAAATAAACTTATGCTCACAAAGACACATACGCAGAGAACCGAACTGTCTGCTCTTATGGCAAAGGTGGAATGTGAAAGCTGTTTAGTTGCTATTCCCTATAACAACAGGATTGGAGGCAGAAATGCCTTGAGGCAGTGTGGAGAACCCCATTAGAAACTATGCCAAGTCCAAGAAGTAGAAAGCAAGACTCTGAGTGTGACTGCGGTGTGCCAGTTCCATCGCTCTGTTTCCAACCACCTTAAACAGTTGTGGCTTCAAAAATAGCAGACATTTATTTGCTCATGATTATGCAATTTAAGCGATATTTGATGCAGAAGGCTTGTCTCTGCTACACACCACATTTTCTGGGAAAATTTATCAAGGAGGGTTGAGGGGAGGAGCCATTTCCAAGATGGTGCCCTCATGTGCTTGCAAGTTGTGCTGCTGTTCCATTAGCTGGGGCTGTGGTTGAGAGCCCTTGTGCTATTCCATGTGGCTTGGGCTTCTTCCAGTAGGTTCTGGGAGGGAGTGTCCAGTAGTCAGTATATAAGAGGAAAAGCATGGATATGTAGATGGGAAAGCTATATAAGTGTGCTTCTGCTCATGTCTTGCTTGCTAGTGTTAAGTCCACTAAACATGGTCAGCCCCGAAGTTGGTGAAAGAGGGTTCCTTAAAGAAGTAAATGCTAATAAAGTGTGGCTTATTGGGTGAGGGGGGATATGGAACAGTCTACCACAGGTGGGAACCCAGTATGAGATATTAACATGAGTTTTCTTTAAGTACAACCACTACACAGTTTTTTAAATGTGGATGATGTTTTGTTGCAATTTTTATTTACTAACATATTTTATCAAGGGAGAAAAAAAAGTAAGATTGCATTAGTTCCTTCTGGCTTTATTGTTTACAGTGTGAAGGAGTCTGGTAGCTCTGGAGATCTCCATGCTCCATTTTGATTCAAATGTGCCATGACTCTTAAACACAATGACTCTATGCTTTTCTTTCAAATTCTCACATTCTCACTCCCTCTCAGTGATATCTTCCTCATGCTTCATCCTCAAGATATAAAGGAGTTTTAATGTGCTAGGTAGTTGGATTGAAAACAGACACCTCGATGTATGGACGCAGAGAACTGGAAGGAGAGTACATCATCATCTGATCCAGCCCATCACTCGAGAAATGGGAAGGCTGAGGCTCTTTCCTTGAACAGAAGCTGGGTCTAGGCTACCTTAAAACAGAGAAAAAAGATGAGACCCCTAAGTTCAACTGTTCTTCAGGGCTGATCAAAGTCTGAACTCTCATATAAAGCCAAGGAAATTACACAAAATCAAAGAGAGAAAATGCAATACTATAACAATTAGTAATAAACCCAAAAAGCTGGAAAGTGAGTGCAACAAGCTGGTAAATGTCGTCTTGAACCCTCATTCCAAAGACACATGTGTTTCCAGTGAGCATCATTCCCCTAAGGCTCCAGGAGCAAATTCACTCTCCTTAGTAGTGAGTGCAACAAGCTGGTAAATGTCGTCTTGAATTGGTGCAGGAGAATTGTCTGTATTCTGTCAATCATGTTTTAAATAAACACTGATTGGCCATTAGCCATGCAGGAAGTATAGGTGAAAAAACCAGACAGGAAGTAGAGATGGGGCAATGAGAACAGGAGTATTCTGGGAAGAAGGAAGTTCTTTTGCAGTCCTGCCCAGACCACTGAAGAAGCAGGATGTGACCTGCCCCGCTGAAAAAGGTACTGAGCCATGTGGCTAACATAGATAAGAATAATGGGCTATATAAGTTATAAGAGTAAATAAGAAACCTGAGCTAATGGGCCAATCAGTTTATTGTTAATATAGACCTCTCTGTGTGATTTCTTTGGGGCTTGCCAGCTGTGGGAACTGGGCAGGGCAGAAACCCCAACAAGCCAGCCCTCATGTTACATTGAATCCTCATCCCGAAGACACACGTGTTTCCAGTGAGCATCATTCCCCAGGAGCAAATTCACTCTCCTTAGTAGTGAGCACAACAAGCTGGTAAATGTCGTCTTGAACCCTCATCCCAAAGACACATGTCTTCCCAGTGAGCATCATTCCCATAAGGCTCCAGGAGCAAATTCACTCTCCTTAGTTAAGCCCAGCTAGCTGTTCATTGAACCCAGATCTGAATGGTAACCTATTTGCTACTAGAATAAATCCATTGATGCCATTAATAAGGGCAGGTTTAATAGTAAGCCTGGCCCCCAAACCATGTCTGTATTTGGAGTATGGGAGTAAAAGTTTAGTCCCAGGGTGCTCTTGAAACCTGAGCACCAGTTCTCCTAGTGTGTCGTTTTTCAGAAGCTAGTAACAAGTTTAGCTAGAAAATCTCCCCTTCAGATGGGCCCTGCAGACACCAGGTTCATCTGCTCAGCGGCAGCCTCATACCTATATTTGCCACTAGCTCTTGTTCCATACCCAGACCAGTGTGGGACGAGTTGTGTCCCCCTCATTCCTGCCAGGATGGAAGAACTGGAGCTTGGTGTGTGATTCTTTAAAATGACCAAGTAGAGGTATCACTCTTGGCTGAAACTTCTGTAGCTATTGCTCTCTCTGACCAAGAGGCCGCTTACCGAGCGCTTGGCCAGTATCTCTCACCTTAACTCAAGATGACTTTTGGCTTCAGGAAGATTGAGCCAAGTGCTAGGACTCCACCAAGAAGCATGCTTCACAGAGGAGGTAGACTAGGCATCCACAGATTCATGTGTCATGCCCAATCCATCCTTGCATGGATCCATAAATCCTCAAATCCATCTACCTACCCACCTACTCACTCATCAGTCCGTCCATTCAATTATACAAACGCATAATCATTCACCTGTCTGTTCATCAATTCACCCATTCAACCATCCTTTGAATTTGTACTTAGTGGGTAATAACTAAGTTTAAAATATTCCATCTAAGAATTTGACAGCAAGCTTTTAATCCAGTAGAGGTCACCAGGCCAGGTAAAGCTGCTTTTACATAGAGTTCACAGGTAGCATATGCGATTGGAAGAGGGTGAGTTGCTAAGCACATGACTCAGATACTGTGAACTGGCCTTTAAAAGAAGGCAAAAGTGAGGTTCCGGGCTTGGCCAAACTCACCTGTTAACTTCCCTCCTTTGCATTCTCTCCCATAACCTGGCGATGTTGAATATGTCCATTTTGCAATTGAGACATCTGGGAGCCAGAAAGTCAAGCAACTTTAAACAAAGCCAAATTGTTTATACATAGTGGAAGGGGAGCTAGAGATTAGGATGGTTTAGACCCAAAGGCACTTCTGTCCATTAGAACCTACTGCTTCCTTTAGACAAATGCTGACTCCGTTGCTTTTGCCTGCTTCATGCTTTAGCCCTTGGAGGGTCCAGCATTTGTAAACGTAAAGAGATAGGTGTGTAGGAATAGGCCCTGGTATCCTCAGGATATATTTCACCTTAACTGTATAGATTAGCTCTTTGCTGTTTGAAATGGTCTATGGACCAGTAGGGTCTGCATCGCCCAGGGACAAGTTAGAGGTTTCTAATTCTGTGTTTTTCTCAGAGTTCTTAAAAAAATTACCTGAATTTTAACAGGATCCTCAAGTGATTCAAATGCCCATAGAAACTCATGGATCCGCGGGTTTTGAAGTCATCCATGGATATGTCAGTTTTAACAAACATAAAGTAGTACACCCAAAGAAGAACTGTGAGCTTTAAGGAATTTATCATTCAGTTCTATTACTTGTTAATATGATCTCACATGTGACTTCTCCGGAGTGTATCCTGCATTTACATGCATAGCTGGCAGGGGTGTTCATCTGTTGTGGAATAGCAGGCTTAAGTTGGACACAGACAAAACATGCTGTTGACAGGGAGCAGAAGGCCAGAAGGCTAATCCATCGTAAGGGCGTTTGGAACGCTTCTCGGAAAGAGCATCTGGCAGAGCCTGTGGGTGGCGCACACTTGGATCCCTGAATAAGGAACCTCCCTTGACCATCTTTGCTCTGCCCCCATAACCTTAGGGACATCGTCAGCAGGGCGGCAGGCTTTAAATCCTCTCCTATGTAGCTTTAGGCTCCACTAGCCCCTGGTCATCAGGAAGCATCTCTCAGGAAGAAAGCAAATGTGCTCTGGAGATCCACCATCCCCCAGATTCATTTCCAGCTTCTGGGCCTGACTTGGTCCAGCTCAGTATGATTGGATAGAACAGAAGAACTTCCCCCTTACTTCCCTAAGGGTCACAGCATGTTATCTTTTCAGCCACACCACAGTTACAGATAACAACTGACCACGAGTTTCTCCCTCACTCTCCGTGTCTTAAGACTTTCTCCTGGGCTTCAGTAGCTCATTGGGTTTACAAGCAGATCTTGTTCACTTGCTGCTATTATCTTGTATGCCTTCTAGTGTTTCCTCTCCATACTCCAGTCCTCTTCACCCTGTATTTTATCTGCAGAAACTGTTGTTTTCCCTAATGGCAGACCACAGGGAGGAGTCTTGCCAGGCTGACCCCAGGGCTCATAGGCACAGAGATGCTCAGCAGCTCCGCGAACTGTTGCATGAGCTGTTTGCACATCCAGGTGAGTGTTCTGGGAAGCCTGTGGCTGGAGAAGCTTGCGTGGGAGAGTTGTACGGGAGAAGGCTCCAAGAAGCTGCTGGAGGGAAAGAAGGTAGCCCTGCTCCCTACGGTGGCCAAAGGAACACAGCTTTCCAAGAGGCCCAGCCTTGGAGGCTTCCCTCATCCACTGGTTTCCCTCTTTGCCCTGAGGACCTGGGCTGCAGTTTGTGTCTGTTATTTCTGTCAGGAATGAGTTAGTGCCGCCACTAAGTTTGGATGGTAAAGAAACAGGTAATTTCTAAAGAAATGTTTTCATTGGATCAAGGAGTTCTGAGGAATCCTCTGTTTCCTTCATATCACTAAACTCCTGGCAGTGCCTATCACTCCCAAGTTCTGCCTCTTCTCCTCCAGTTTCGCCTCTTGACTCTTTGCACCCCCTCTAGGTCTTTCTCAGTCTTTCTCTTCATCATTCCTTTCAATCTACTTTTCTGTTCTGTGTCTGTCTTTGTTCACTTGTTGGTATCTATTTGTGTGTGTGTGTGTGTGTGTGTGTGTGTCTTATTTTGTTGGGCCAAAATTACCTCAGGGCCTGTACCTCAAGGCCTACAGGACAGATAAAAAGCTTGGCTCAAGTTCAGGGCCTAGACTTTGAGGCCTATAGGACAGAGAAAAGCCTGGCTCGAGTTTGAGTGAGGATGAGACAGCAAAACTAGGTAGACACCCCTTCAGCCAGAGGGAGGGTTTGGCTGCCTCTCATTGGCTGGAAGTACCCTTACATCAATCACAGGGTGTCGCTTAACGCAGGCGCTCACAGTAATAAACTGAGTTCCTGCTTCGACTTGACTCCCTATCACGTCTGATTGTCCTGCATTGATGGGTGAATAGTGCACTCACCTTTCCCTGGGGAATAAGGAGGCTCAGGAAGCCTAGCATTATTTCATCTCTCTGCATGCCTTTGCCTCTTTTTGCTTCTTTTGTTTGTCTCTGCCTGTGCCCTACTATGTGTGTGTATGTGTGTTAGTTGGTTGTGTATGTGTGCTGGTTGGTTGGATGTGTGTCTGTGTGTCTGTGTGTCTTTGGCCTTGCCTGATTTATATTTTGCTCTATGTGAATCTTCCCCCTTCTCCCTTTCTCTTTCCTCTCTGACTTTCAGTCCCTTATTCAGTCTCTGGTCATGTGTCTTAGTATTCTGTTATTGTTGCTGTTTTGTTTTGCTTTTCCTGTTGCTGTGATAAAACACTCTGACAAAAGCAACGTAAGGAAGTGGTTCATTTACTTCACATCGTGGCAGGGAAGTCACAGTGGCAGGTGCTCTGACTAGCTACATTGCATCTACAGTCAAGAAGCATAGAGACAGGATACAGGATAGCATGCGCGGCTCTTCCCCAGGTTATACAGTCCGCTTTGCCCTGCCTGGGGAACGGTCCTGCCCACAATTAAGATTTTTGTACATGTCAATTAGCATAATCAGGATAATCCCTCACCAGCATGACCAGAGGCATCTCCCAGGTGATTCCAGATTTTTGCCAAGTTGACAATAAACACCAGTCATCACATCAGAATCTTCCTACATCCCTGTATCTGCACTTTGCCGCCTAACACTGATCTCGGCCTGCCACTTTGGTTCCTGACCTGCCAGCTCCCAGTGAGTGGCTCTGGACCCTTCCTCATGGTTTTTCTGTGGGCAGATCTGCTGCTCGTGCTTGTTTTGCTGTATATATTCCCCTCACACTGGCAGTGGCTGTAAAGTTGGGTGGTCAATGGTTTGTGTGGCAATTCAGCACAGGAGCCCAATTCCAATTGTGAGAGCAGTAATCACAAGCATACATGTTGTATACTCGTGGTCAGATATGAACATGCTTGCACACATGCATTTTGGTAGACATGCTGACAGATTACTCTGACCTGCCTCCAGTACTGCTGGCAATGCCACAGTAGCCTTAGAAGAAGACACTGCTACCGCTTCTGGTGCTTCTCATATACAGAGAACGATTTATAAAGGATTAAAAAAACTTCACCATCTCCACCCAGTTCCCAAAGAACATTCTAGCTCCATGTCTCCCTGTGGGCTTGGTCAAGTCTATTAAGCCTTCTTCCTAGCATCCAGGAAGCTTGCTCATTCTCTTTCTTTCTCTCCCTCCTCCCCATTCCACATACTTCTGTTTAATTTTCTTCTTTTGCTGATGCTCAAACCCTGCCTTTCTCCTTGGATCTCTCCTTTTTAATGTACTGAAATCTTTACCCCTGGGCAACTCATCATGCCTGTGTTTCTTGCCCCCACAGGTCCCAGCAGCCTGCTTTAGACCTTGTAATTGTCTCTCCAATTGTGCTAGAATCTTTGGCAGTTCCTCACTTCACGAATTCTTCATCAGCACACTGAAAGAACATGGATTTAGGAGGGAGAGGCTCCTTTGTGAAAGCCATTCTCACACCTTGCAACTCAGTTACCTGGTTTGGGAGGAAATTCCCAAGAAGACTACCCCACGGCATGAGAGGTGGCATCCTGTTTCTGCCATGACATGCTGCAGAAATCAGAGTGCTTTTAAATCTATTAGACGGATTAGTTACTCTCTCTTGGGTTTTTGCTTTTGGTTCTGTCATTGGCTGCTGCCTCTTCCTTTTCTTTCTCCTTCTCCCTCCCCCATTCTCCTCCTCCTTCCTCTCCTCCTCTTTTCATGCTGAACTCAAAAAGCTTCTGTGCTGGTTCCTTGATAGTAAGTAGACAAGAACCAAGTTCCCTAGAAAGTAATAAAATCATTGTTCCTCTCCTCAGATTTCCAGGAGTCACACCCATGGATCAACCATTGTGCTAGTAGTGGCATCTAATAGCCCGTTTATCCTTGGGCATGAGCAAACTTGGGTTTGGATCTTACATGCTGTGTGACCTTGGACAAATTCTCAATGTGCAGGGTGGATTTCTGAGCTCCTCGCTGGAGGAGAGGGCAAAAGAACAGTCTTCCCAAGATGCCTGTGGGAATGAAATGAGGCATTCAAAAGACGAGCCAGAATGGGGGCTCAGTAAATAGTAGGAGTGCTGCTTTGTTTTGTGGTCTTTTGTAACAGAGCGATCTAATCCAAGCTCTGCTTATTGGATTGGAGGACTTGTACAAATCTCTTAAATGCAGGAGATTTCCATTTCCTCCTGAGAAGAATAGCTCTTGATTTCCCAGTTCTTTTCTGCCTCTCAAATGCAGCTCTCTCACTGCCAGGCCAGCTAAGAGGTGCATGGAAGGTAGCTTACTACTGTGGACAACTGCAGGTAATGCCAGGGGTCCTGTGGGAGCCACTGGGAGCGTGGTTCAGAGTCGCCTCACCCGGAGACTTAGCAAGTTAGGCTTTGACTCACTCTTTTAGTTTGTTTTCGGTTACTACAACAAAATACGAGAGTCTTGGGAATTCCAAACGGAAAGGGATGTGCTTGGGCTCTCAGTCATGGATGCTAAGTAGCACCAGGATCTTCTTGCTACGTAATTTCCTGAGAGGAAAGCAGGGAGGCAAAATAGGCACATATGGAAGGAGCACGTGCACACGGAAGGGGGGGAGGAGACAAAGGAGAGTAAATAATCAGCCGAATAGATTGACAAGCACTGTGAATTCTACTTTCCTTCCCAGCTCTGTGCGGTCACGAGAACAGTTTCATTCCTGTAGGATCTTTCCTAGTCTGCTGATTGATTGGAATCCCACTGTCTTCTCCGACGCTTATGTGCAGGGTTCCAAGCTTCAGCATGAGTTTCGGTATGGACAAACTGCATCAGATCATAGCAGGCACCACCTTCCTGTCTGACATTGGTTGAGAGCTGTTTCCTCTGCCCACTTAAATTGTTTAGGCACCAAGCCACAGATCTCTCTAGGATCAGAGTCCTCGCCTCACCTCATTTGTGAGAGTATACTCAGGGGCTGGGGAGGTGAGAGGGCTCAGGGCGGATGGTGCTTGCTGTGAATTGAGTTCAGATCCCTGGGTGTATCAGCATTATGCCTCTAATCGCAGCTCTGGGGAGAAAAGACAGGAGGATCCCAGAGGTTTTCTAGCCAGCACCATCTTCAGGCTCCCACGCAGCTGCAAACAGCAGTCTGTGCTCATGACCTCTGAATCCCGATGGTTCTGAGCATCAGGCACTCAAGGAGAGCTTGAAGGAAAGGCTTCAGTGTGAGTGCAGGCAGACAGCTCCAGTTGTCACCTCCTGGGGGCTCTGGGGCAGTAGAAGCAGTCACTGCTGGGATCTAAAGGGCATGTTCCTCTCACTCTACCCTCTGCATGGAATTTGACGGGTGTTCCTGCTCATCCCCCTACACCTACATGGTGATAGTGCCTCTCCCAAATGAACAAATACCAGCACTCATCTCCTGCCTACAGCATAATCTAGACACCTTTGGGGGTAAAGCATACGGGCAGCTGAGCCCTTATTCTAGCCAGTAGCGTTTTCCCAACCTTGGTTCTTGTTCATCAAAGCTTGGCAAAAGGATAGGGGGAGAGGAAAGGAGAGGAGAGGAGAGGAGAGGAGAGGAGAGGAGAGGAGAGGAGTGGGGGGAGGAAAGAAAGAAGGAAGGAAGGAAGGAAGCAGCAGGAGGAGACCGAAGAAGCATACAGAAGCATATAGCCCTAAAGGCTTGAGGGAGGATTAGCCTCCCTCGATTTAAAGTCAGGGCTGAGAAGGAGAGCAGGCATAGTTATCTTCTTGGCTCTTTGACAGAGTCTCTCAGCTATATCTGATTCCTGTACCCCAAGGACATCTGAGAACGAGCCAGAGATGGTGACTGCTGCATAGCTGTAATAAGGACACTTGTGTATTTGGACAGAGGCAGAGGAAGCATGAAGTGTAGCCCTCTGGGTGAGCTCTATTGATAGATTTCAATCGAAAACAGAAAATGGCCCTAGCCACAAGAACACCATCAATACCAAGACAGCCATGGGCCTTGGGGAATGGTGTAACTGAGGAGCATAGGACAATTCAGTGCCTCTCTTGGCAGACAGCAGAGGAGGCTGCCACCCTATCCCTCTGTTTCAAGCCTGCATTTGAGCAAAGAAAACTTTACCCTCCTTCTTAGTCTACTGATGGAGCAGGAGTGGGTCTCTTCTGAGAGTCAGGGACTAGGCCAGTCCCAGGGCTAGACACACAAATATGAGGCTGACTGTGCCTGGACCCCCATCCTGGAGGCGTGCCTTAGTTTGCTTGGATTATTGTGCTAAACACTAAACAAAAGCAATTTGGGGAGGAAAGGGTTGCAGTTTGGAGTCTAACCTGAAGGGAGAGGACAGGAACTAAAGGATAGACTATGGAGGAGCACTGCTTACTGGCTTGCTCCCTCTAGCTTGCTCCGATTGCTTTCTTACACAACTCAGAGCCACTTGCCAAGTGGTGATACCACCCAGAGTGCACTGGGTGCTGCTATGCTAATCATTAATCAAAGAATTGCCTTACAAAGTTGCCTGAAGGCCAATCTTATGGAGATGAGTTTTTCGTTTGTATTGCTAGACTATGAAGTCTTTGACACAACAGTGCTGTTTTAAGAGGCCTTAGTGAGAGATGGTCTACCTCTGGATGAACTTTTAAGGGGGGCAGGTTGAGACATTTTAGCAGTCACAGAGAGCCTGCAGTCTGTTGGTAACCAACTGCTGGACATAACAGTTTTGGAGATAGCTGGAGGCTAGGGTGGGTAGGCCATAGCTACCTTGGACATTTTGGGAGCCAGTGGTTGTCTAATTGAGTGGAGGAAGTAGGGGTCTCTGATGGGAATGTTCTGGAACTGACAGGAAAATGCCTGAATAGCTTCCCTTCCCATTCCCGTCTCGATGGCAAAATATATAAAACATAAGAGAAATATCTCATTTCAGTGTAGGCAGAGACTGCAGTCGTTTTTATGGCTGCTCAGACACGAATAATCACATAGAAACTATATTAATTACAACACTGCTTGGCCAATGACTCAGGCATATTTCTACCTAGTTCTTGCATCTTGAATTAACCCATTTCTATTAATCTGTGTATCACCACGAGGCTGTGGCTTATTGGTAAAGGTTCTGGGCATCTGTCTCCTTCAGAAGCTACATGGCCTCTCTCTGACTCTGCCTGCTTTCTACTTCTCTATTTAGATTTTTTACCTGGGTTTGCTCTGCTAAGCCATTGGCCAAAACAGCTTTATTCATTAACCAATAAAAGCATCACATATAGAGAAAGACATCCCATATCACCTCCCCTTTTCTGCCTAATTAAAAAGAAAGGTTTTAACTTTAACATAGTAAAATTACATATAGCAAACAGGTATCATACAAGAATTACAGTTACGATATTTCATTGTGAGTCTAAAGTTTCATATCTATCTTTTATCATAACTAAGGAAAACTGTAAGTGTAATTATCTGTCTTCATCTCCACCAAAGACCCCAGAAGAATATAATATTACCTTAGTAAACAGGAAGTGCATTGTAAGCAACTTCCAAAACTCTAGAATTGACAGAGACACCTCGCTGCCTGGACAGCCACCCAAAGTTCTTCTGTAATGTTGGGGCATCCATCTTCAGCCTACAGACTCATAGTGTCTGACAGACTTTTCCATGAAGCAGTAAATTTGAAGATTTGTTTTGCCTTGTAATGACAAAGTTATCAGTTGCTTTCTTCTGTGCCCTGCAGAATGTCTGGCAGACTCTTTCATGAAACAGGAACCCCGAAGGATCGTCTCACCTTCTTTAGGCAAGTTCAGCAGTCATTTTTCTGTGAGCCTTGCATGTCCAGTTCATACAGCATATCCTCAAGCAGTCCAGGCAAGAGCAGTTTCTTGCCTAAATGGCTAGCAAACTCCATAAGGAGCCTCTTCAGTGCCCATCATCCTCTTGATGTAAATGGTGCTGCCAGGAGCAGACATGTCTCACTGTTGAGAAAAAGTCTAAGTTCTTAAAACCTTTTAAATGCCATGTTCTGTAGGTCTTTGAAAGATCTGAAGAATACCTATCTATCTGGAATATATCTCTGAACATCTAGAAAACCTAACAGACATGACTACATTAGAGATGACTATTAATCTGTATTTCTTATACATTCTTAAATGAGCTGCACAAACACAATACCTTAAACAAGAGCAGAAAGACATATATGGTGAACAAGATCAACTTTAAATCTGTATCAATAGACCAAGATCCATACCAATGCAAAGTATTCATCACTCTATCATATCTCCCTTTAAATTAAAACAAACATTTATAAACAATCATTTTGAGAATTTGGGCATTGTTTGCTCCAAACTACTTTCTACTTTCTGTTGGGCGAAGTATTTTTAGGGTTCATGGAGACCTTTTGGGGGATCTTGTTCAATCAAACCACATTAGTCTGGAAGGAACCCACAGGTTCTCATCCTCTGTGGAAACAAAAGCAGAACCTCTTTTCCAAAGCAACTTAGCCTTAGGCCCAAATTTTGAAGACAAGATACCTTTATATTGATTTAACTTATCATCCCCCAGAATCAAATGTTTCTCTGTAGTCAAAAGCTTCAAAGAAAACACAATAATATACATAATCCAGACTCTCTGTGTATATTCCATCTTTATGTGGCTTATTTTTCTTTACTCCTTTAATCAATGACTGTCTATACTCTTTTACTTTTACTGTCTCTTTAAAGACTTTGCTTTATTTTTTAAAACTATTTATTTTTTGTAACTGTCTATAATTTTTTTCTTCTCTCTCCCAAGCCTACTTAAATTTTTAAACAAACTGTGTCTCATTTAGAGGTCTTTTATGTCTGAATCTATCCTATTGTGTATCTGAAATTCTTTTCTGACAAGGAACTTTTTTATAAAAGCTAAGTGGGCATGGCTAGGAGCAACTCCGTGGCCTTGATTATTTGTTCCACCCAGTCCAACATGGCAGAGGCATATTTACTGCCTTGGGAGAGCCATGCACACCACCCCAGCTTCAGGGACACAGCGGGTCTATGTCACCATTAAGCAATTTGTGACACACTGCTCACGGACCCCATTTAAGTGCAGGATCTCCCAAAAGAGAGTTTGTTCCACCAGCATGAACCAGGAAGCTGTTTTTTAAGAAACCACACAGTTTTTTTCTGCTAATGCTGAGTTAGGAAGTCTTCTCTTAGAGGAGCCTCACCTCTGCTCACTGCTAGCAAACAGATCGTATCTGGAAAAAAAAATTCAGCTACCAGGAAGCTGTGCTTAATTCTGTTCTTTTGAGTTTAGAAATCCTTCCCAAGCTCTCTCGGTTTTTGTAGTAATGTAGTTGCCTCACGTTGGTGCACCATTTTGTAGACGGAGGCTGCTTATTCATTTCCTGACCACTCAGACCCAAATAATCACACAGAAACTATATTAATTACAACATATTTCTAGATAGCTCTTACATCTTGAATTAACCCATTTCTATTAATCTGTGTATCACCACAAGGCTGTGGCTTACTGGTAAAAGTACTGGGTGTCTATCTCCTACAGCAGCTACATGGCCTCTCCCTGACCCCACCTACTTTCTCTCTATATTTCTGTTTGGATTTCCCACCTGGCTCTGCTCTGCTAAGCCATTTGCCAAAACAGCTTTATTCATTAACTAATAAAAACATCACATATACAGAAGGGCATTCCACATCACTTCGGCTTCAAAAACAAAAATCCTTTTATCCACTGAGTACTCCAGGCCATGAGGTGAGCATTTATGCTAGACTGTAGCTCACAATATCTCCCTGGGTATCTGGGTTCTCTCCAAGTGCTCCATTTGCTGCTGAGGGAAAATTTGGGGGAAAAAATGCAATCATGAGACATGTGGAGGTGCTAACCACTCTCTAGATCTTCTTTCTGGAGATTCAGATGTGGTGGGGGAGAACAGAGGGCCAGTTCCTTTACTACAGGGAAGACAGTGGGCCCTGGCCTTGAGTACTATTGCCTATTGCCTCTGCTCCGATGTACCTTTAAGAGGGTCTTTAGAAGGATGTGCCAGGTCACTGTGCCTTTTTGTGTTTTTTAGACACAAATGACTCACGGCTTCTTAACGTTGAAAGAAAGCAGGGCACTGGCTCCTGACTGTTCCTCCAGGAAGGAGCATTCTCATTTTCATGTCAGGTGCAGGCTGGAGACGGGTGTTTAGACAAAGGCTGTTTCCCTTTGTTCCTTGGTAACAGAACCATAGTTTGTTCAGTGGCAATGTTTGCAGGCTCCAGGGATAGATCATGCTTACACCAAGGCAACTAGAGTAATTCTGCTTTCCTTCACGATTGACTGATACCTTGTGACATAGTTCTGAGCAAATAGATATAAGAAAATCATGGCAGAGGGATACTGAGAAGTACTAGCTTCTATGAAACAGAGACTCACAGAAAAACATGCCCTGTTTTCCCTTGGTTGTTTCCTGTTTGGCATGTTAACATGTTTGGGTGCTATCTGAGGCTTGAGATCATGAGGTAGCAAACCTAAGGACAGAGGTATTAGGCTGAGGATTATGAAATTGGAAAGTCATCACCGGGTTTCTTAAGCAGTTCAGTGGACCCGATAACTGCTCACCTTCAGATTACGTGCAAAATAGAAATAGACAAATTCATGGTAAAGGCCACTGTTAGGTAGGCTTTTATGTTGTACTGAAATATATCCTAACTGCTACTCCATACTAGTGGTAGAGATTGGGAAACAGAAGAGTGAATAAAGTGAGCATGCGTACAATAAACTCCAGCAGGTGGCGAAGACAAATCATTACGTGCTGGATGGAGCACCAGACTTCCTTGACACCTCCCCTTTGTGTATATATATTCATGACCCAAAGGTTTTTGTGAGTGTGGGTGTCCAGAGATGCTAGTTTTGGACTTGACTAAGTGATCTGTGGCATTAGTCTCCTTCTCTCTTTATAGAGGAAACAAAAGAGACTGAAGTCGACTCAAAGTCTTCTGACATTCAGTTGGCATTGGTTCAGGACAAAGATCTTTTTTGCCGCTGAAAACCTTCATGTCTTAAAATCTATAAGATTATAAAATTCATTTTAAAATAAAATATCTTTAATATGAGCCAGCTATTTACAGGAGTGGGAAGAGAAATGAATGAGAGTTGAGTTTGAAAAGGTTTCTACTATTTATTAAGAAATTTGAATAAATGTATATTACATCTATATAATTTTAATTGATCCTTTGTGGAGAGTTTAGAGCTTTCTCGTCTAGCAGAGTTTGTGTTGAGGAACACAGAACTGGAAGGACCTTTCAGATTTCTTTCGGCACTAACATTCGGCTTCGAAGCAGGAAGTGTGTGTGAGTGCTTTATACAAAGAAGCACAATGTTGGCCTCAGCTGGCCAGTGCTCTCATCTTAGAGATCTCACATCAAGAATTAAGATGCCATCCTGTCTTGGCTTCATTATTGTTGTCGAAGGCCACACACTGACTTTCTGGGTCATGGGGGCTATTTACCAATGCCATGCGTCGCTCATGACCCTGGATGAAGACCAGAACACATTGTTCTTTGCAAATATAACAGAAAACTCCAATTTAAGAATCCTGTGAGATCCTGGCTCACATTAAATCTTTTTTCTGTGGCCTTTTCATTCTCGTTTCAGTAGAACAGGCTGAATGGCTGAGAGTCCAATTGTCCAGGAATAGAGAACTATTTAGCAAGTTCTGCTATGGTCCTAGTGCCGCATGGAGACATAGCCCTGTTTTTAAGGATGTCTGTGTACCCATAGTCCAGAGCAGTTGTTATTATAATAGGCAAATCCCAGGTTCTCTTGGACAGGAGGAGAGCAGCTGACACATAAATAGACAGACATAATTGTTTTCCTCGGGAGCGGGACTGCTCTCTGATTTCATTAAAGCCGACATGATTAGCCCATCTCAATGACTGTTGAGGCTTCTCCCTTTCAGTGTGGCCTCGGAGAGCCTCTTAGATTGAATTGTCTTGACATAAAACCACAGCTGAGCTTTGGAAATGGAGCCCAGAGTCCCCAATGTATTTCAGTGAAAGCCTAGGAGTATCTTTTTAAATATAGAAAGCCAAGAATTTAGCACATCATGATTTTTTTACCACAGAGCCAGCCATCTGCAGGCAACCAATCTGGAGTCCCACCGAATGACCTGCATCCTTAACCCAGAACAGATACTCTGTAGAGAACTTGTCAGCTTTGCTCCTGTTTAGGCTGGCAAAGGTCTTGGAATTATCCTTCAAAGCTTTGTGTGATCGTAGCTTGGCACCCAGTGTAATAGTGCTGGGGTGGTGATTTCTAAAGAGACGATTAAGTAATGGGAAAACCCCTCTCTGAAAGGGTTAATATAGTTCTCAAAAGACTGTGCTAATTCACTCACAAATGGATTATTACAAAAGAATGAGCTTAACCTTCCTTGGTCTCTTCCTTCCTTGCTCTCAGTCTCACACCCATTGGGCGTGTGGCCATTTTCCTTTCCACTTCTCTGCTGTGTTGTGACACAGCCAAGAGGGTCCTTGCCAAACATCTGCCAAGCTGTTTGGACTTTCCAGCCACCTGAATCACGAGCCAAGCAAACTTCTTTTCTTTATGCATTACTCACGGACTCCAATTTTGTTCTAGCAACACGATAAAACTAAGACATCTGTTCTGGCTCTCGCTAAGGATATGGAGCAAATGGACAAGGCTGGCCGAATACACCTACGAGGGCTGTCTTAGAGGCAAAGGGAGCTGAATAAGAAATAGAAGCAGTTTCAAAGGACACTGCGAGCAACAGAAGGTCAGCACAGCACTCTCCCATGAAGGAAAAGACTGCCTGATACTGAAGCTAAAGCCAATGAAAAGAAAACGGGATGGGAGAAAGGAGGCAGGTTTCCCCCAAGGTTCACACAAAGCCTTGTTTACAAAGTCTATAAACCACTAGACTCCTCTTTTTCATTAAAAAAATTAGAGTCAAGTGGACCAGATATGGTTCCAAAAGTCTAGCTCTGTTTGCAGGAAGATAAGCAGAAAAGTAAACCCAAGAATTTTCAGGAAGGCCAACTAAATCAAGAAATAAAACAGTTGGGCACAGAGAATGAGAAACACAGTGATGATAATAGGAAGGTTATGGAGGTACTGAATGCTCTGGGGTTTCTGAACCCTCGTCAGCTCTCAAAAGCACACAATATGTGCTTTAACATGATCTCAGCCACACAGTACTACAGAACTGATAGCTCAAACTCAGATCTGAGTACTGTATGCTTATGAATGCAATCTAAGACGGCATTAGCTTGTTCACAAGTGGCGTATCTTACTGCAAAGAATCTGATTGCCACAAGTTTCCATGGATTTGGTAGGCTGAATAGTTATTTTTATCCTCTCCAAATTTGCAGAGGGTGGCAGAAGGTACATGTGCCATTGTGTGTGTATGTTTATAGAAGTCAGAGGACAACTTTCAGGTGAAATTGACTCTTCTGCTATGTGGGTTTCAGGGATCTAATCTAGGTCATCAGGTTGGTGGGAAGCATCTTTACTTTCTTAGCCATCTCACCATTCCCTGTTTACTTTGTTTTGTTTTATTTTTACAGCACTTGGCATAGGGCCTATGCCACTGAGCTACACCTCTAGCCTCAAATATTGTTAATTATCACTGCAGGTATAAAGAAATATTCAGGCTTACCAAGAGGGTAAGTGGCAGAACTGGGAATAGAACAAACCATCTGAATTTAAGGCTTACAAGCTGAGTACCACCCACTACTGAGAGTTATTCATTCATCTGTTCATCCCCCTGCCTCCATCTCTAGCCTTTCTGTTTTCCTTTCATAATGTTTATTCATCAACATGTCTGTTCATTTACTCAGTATGCATCAGGCTCTTTTTTATATTACAATGTTTTAGATTCTTGAGATAACAACAACAACAGAACAAAACTTACGCTTCCCCAGGCTTTACGGGCAAATGAAGCACCTGAAAATTAGTATCTGAGCTGAGTTAGTCCCCATAAATATTCTCTTTATAGAATCAGAACTCCCTGCTCCCCATAAATATTCTCTCCAGTGAACCAGAACTGATTGTGTGTGTGTGTGTGTGTGTGTGTGTGTAGATTAGAAAGTCATGCACAAAGAGGTAGAGATAGAAACAGAGATGGGTTGATTTGTTGAGTAACTAGGGAGGCTGAAAATCCCCAGATGTAGAAAGGTAGGTTGGCAAGCTGGAATCCCACAAACTAGCTCATGTTCTGGAAAGAATTTCCTCTTGGTTGGTCATTGTTTTGTTCTATGTTCTACCCTCAACTGACTGGATGAAGCCCATATGTATGAGAGATGGAAATATGCTTTAGATAGAGTCTATCTTTTCAAATGTTTATCCAGTCCCCAAACATCTCCACATACTATATGAACCTATCATCATTGGCTAGAATCAATTCTCTCAATATTTAAGTTATAATAGTGCATTCATTATTCCTTGAAATAAGGTTGCAGAATCACAAAGTTTCCTCCAGGTATTTCTAGGAATACTCAGAGAAAGTCTTGACTGTGTCTTGGAACACAAAGAATCAAATTCATAACCTTGGCATCTTGGTGGAAGGACACCACCAGAAACTACTGGAAGAGAGACTGGCCTTTGTTCCAGGGTCTCACAAAAGACATGGTTCCCTTGAGAGCTGTGGGTCCACCCACAGTTCTACCACAAAGCATTTACATCTTGGCAGTTTCAACTCTGAACTCCTAGGGTACCAAAGTAGCCTTGAGTTCTGTGATGATGAAGACAAACAGAAAAAGAGACAGTTCCAAACTTTCTCCCTTGGGTCTTAGACAGCGCCACTTGCTGCCAGCACACGTACTCATGTCATGACATCGGCTTTCTTCATGTGGGTCTTTATCCAAATGCACTGAAGGATTCATTTAAAACATATGACCAAGACCATCAAAAGGCATGCTATCCATATGGCAAGACTTTCTTTAAAGCTTCTTATCTGCCCTTGAATACAGTTATTTCACAAGTTCTCCTCTTTCTGCAAACTTACATTTTCTCCACTCCTTACCTGCAAGTGTATGCCTTTATCTTGTTCTTTGTTAAGAAAGTGACAATAATAACAGGGATGACCATATTTTTTTAACACCATATCAATGAATTTATTTGCTTTATTTTACTTCAGGGCCAGTACCAAGTTACACTGGACACCCCCGATGATTCATCTTGTTAGTCCTTGAAGAAACATTTGACACAGTTAGTATTTTCCTGGTTTTTAAAATTGCTTCTGTAGAGTAAAGGAAACAAGTACCAGAGTGAAGAGACAGCCTGCAGAATGAAAGAAAAATCTCTGTCAGCATGTGTCTGACAGAGTTAATACAATACTTAGAATATATTAAAACTAAAAACATTAGACACTCCAAACCATATCATGCGATCAATAAATAGGCAAAGGAATTGGACAGACAGATCTCAGATTAAGATATACAAATAGCCAATAAATATATGAAAAGTGATCAAGGAATTTTTCATGTCAGAGAAATAGACATCAAAAGTACTCAGAGATTCCATCTTCCTCCAGTCAGAATGGCCATCATCAGGGAAACAAGCAAGAAGGGGCAGTAAAGGTGTAGCGGAAAAGAAACCCATATACACTGCTAGTTGGGAAGTAATTTAGTGCAGCCCGTATGGTAATCAGCATGGAGATTCTTCTAATCCTAAAAGCGGAGCTAACATACAAATCCAGCTGTACTTGTCCTTGGTTTCTATCTGGAGGACTTTAAGTCCTTGGACCACAGAGATGCTTGTGTGTCAGTGTTTATTGCTGTACTAGTCACAATAGTGAAGACATGCTACCAGCCCAGATAGTCTTCAACAGATGAGTGCATAAATAACATTATAATTTTATTCAACCGAGTTTCATTTAGCTATTAACAAAAAGGAAACTATGTCATCTGTAGGAAAATAGAACTGGAGTTCATTATGTTAAACAAATAAGTTAGATTCATAAAGATAAGTGTCACTGCTCTCTCTGATATGTGGACTCCACACTTAAAAATGCATATGAGATATGAGGGTAGAGGGAGGCCACTTTAGGGAAAGATGACAAGTGGCGGGGTATGAGAAAGGACAATGGTGGTGAATATGAACCAAGTGCACAACAGATGTGGATGTGACATGCATCCTATTGTACAATGACACTAAGCTAACAATATTAATAGAAAACCTTTCACCTTTCTGCTGCCATGCCCCCATTTTTTTCTGTCACTTCTGCACAAGTTCTATAAAGAAAACCTCAATGTTTAGTCTCACATAGTCTTCTAAATGTATTTATACACATACTTCTTAGGCGATGTCATCTAGGTTTATAATATAGTTCAGATTTTTTTATCAACAACTCAACTGAGACTTTTCTCCTTGCAGCAGGTTCACTAGCTACATCCTAGTGGTACTTCTTTAGGTCCTTTAGAAGCAGATTGAATTATCCGTGCAGGAAGTTTTTGGGGAAGAAATACCAGTGAAGTGTAACAAGCAACCCAGGGGGTAGAATCAGGCAAGGTGGGCCTCCAGACTGCAAAGGGGGCCTGATGTCATGGAAGGTGCAATGCGGGTGGGGGGAGAGGAAGTGAGTTGAAAGAGTCTCAGGCTGTGGCACAGTTCCAGAAAAATGTTGATGGGCCCAGTTGCAGTCAGAGGTCTGTGTTGATGTCCATGGCTCCTGTTACCACCAAAGACAGTGGCTGTAGCACTAGGGAGAACGGGCCCTGCACCTCACCAACTGCAGCACTCAGGAGAGCAGGCCCTGCACCTCACCAACTGCAGCACTCAGGAGAGCAGGCCCTGCACCTCACCAACTGCAGCACTCAGGAGAGCAGGTCCTGCACCTCACCTCGGCAGCACAATAGAGATGACCCTCTTGGGGTTGGCAGGGGCGCAGGTGAGTTGGCTCTCGGGGTGATAGCAGGAAAGTTTCCCCCTCCCTCATATGCCATATGGTGGCATGAGTGAGGGAATTATGTCCTCCCCACTCTTTGCCACCTGCAAGGAAGGAGAGCTGGCCTGGGGGGAATGAGAATGGAAAAGCTGGCCCTCCCCCTCACCTGTGCAAAACAGTAAAGCTGGCTCTGGTGGTGTGAGCACAGGAGAGCTGAACTTGAGGGAATGAGAGCAGGAAAACTGGCCCTGCTCCTGCCACCCTGGGAGAACCAGCCCGGACAGTGATGAAGAGCTTGCCTAGATGGTAATGATTAGGGAAAGTTGGCAGGCTGATTAACCCAGCTACCACCTAGGCCCACAACCAAAAATATGAGTGAGCCCACCACAAAATCTACCTCATCTATGAACTGCTGGAACATGTGAAGGGGCCAGGCCTACAGATCCAAAGCTGTAGGATCTCCATGACACAAGTCAATGATAGGATCTCCAAAGAAAGACTGAGGGAGGGTCCAGCATTGATAGTATATACACTTTCTCAGATAGTATAGTATGGCCTTGAACCAGACTAGTGATTTATTACAATGAACACTTGCATTGTTTCGCTTTTGGGAGGATTACAAGGGCAGATGTTGGAAGGGGGAGATTAGTAGAATCTGGGTATATGATGTAAAATCCACAAAAGATCATTAAAAAGTTGAAAAAACAAAGAAAATGTTCATGCCCATGCTATGGAGTCCCTTACCCAAAGTTACCTATCGGAGGACTCCCTGTATCTTGTAGGAATGAGACTGTGGTGCCATCAAGGTCCGGGAGCAGACTTTTGGTAGTGTGGTCTCATTGTGTAGTGTAGAATCTTATCTCATAAATCTATTTGCTTCCTAGTGACACATTTTCATGACCTCGATATTAGTTAATGCTTGCTCTTGCCCATCTGCTAGACAAGGCAAACTTAAAAACAATAGAACTCTATCGTCCATGTCATGTAGGTGTTCTTAAGTTTGTTCTATCTTGGCAAATGTTTTCACTTTCTTCCAGGTGTTAAATCCGAGAGCATAGAACTCATTCTAGAGTTTGCTCTCTACTGTCTGCAGGCAGTCCCCTAGTGAGTCCCTTACCACAAGAAGCTCAAATCCATTTCCTTTTCTCCATTTCCACCATCAACACCTAATCCCAAGCCTCCTTGCTCTCATGTGCCCTCCTCATTGGCATACCCATTGTCACTCTTGTCGACTTCTAGCTACCTTTGTGACACCTAAAGTATCCTTCAAAGTGTCACTTAGAACACTTTCTGTCTAGTAATCTTTCATTGTAAACCTTCCGAACCCCGAGCACATTAGCATGCCCTGCCCATCCCTTTTCATCCCATAACATAGAAACACTATGAGCACAGAGACCTTGTCTGTTTAATAAAAATGTCCCTGGTGCCCAACATAGGCCTAGAAATGATAGTAGGAGCGTATTGCCTGTTTGTTGACTACTAAGCGGGTGAATCTCTTTTTTCACAAGGCCTCAGAACTGAGCTATTATGTGCTATTGGTGGCTATGTGAGACAGAAATATGTTTGCAGCACTTAATGGTGGCTTTGCCAAATTGTGATTTGTTCTTATTTTTTGTGGACCAAGAAATTCAGAGGTAGTCAGCCAGTGCAGGAATGGCAGGGGTTCCAAAATGCCGTGGTGTCCAGAAGAGGCTACTGTGTGTTTCCTTGAGGGTTCCCAAGCTCCCTAGTGGATGTTTTCCATCCAGATGCATTTTTAGATGCACTATTTTGTATGGTCACAAGATGGCTGCTTTGTCATCAATACAGCTAGTATCTGCACTCTAGGTATGCCAAAGACAGATGCTGTAAATTGAATGAGTCTTCCTCTTTCAAGAGCTGCAGTGGCTTGGCTTCCCCAGGATTCAGATTCTTCAAAGAAGATTAGGTAGAAGGGGAGGTTCTCTTAAGATGAAGGTTCACAGAAGGGAGGGGATGAAGTGTGATTCTGCAGAAGGGGAAGAAGGGCCATGAAGCCATCCCAACCTCATTCGAAATCTAGAGTTTGGGTAGTCAGCTATATATACTTCATGCTGACATGTCACTGGAGGCCAGGAAGAAGGTAATTTCTCTAATGGAAGCAACCACATAGGTGTTAACACCAAAAGGCTGTCTGTCAGCAGTATTCTCAACAGTTGAGGCAACAAATTGTTCATTCCTAAACCTCAGCATCTCAGAAGCACCATGCAGGCGTTCCTGAAGACCTCACATACCAAGATTTACTTGTATCTTAATGATCAGAGCCATGCCATGCAGCTGTCTTTAGCTACAAGACAGCTGGGATGTGTGTATTTTAGCTGGGCATATTGCCACTCAGGATAAAACAAAGGTTCCATTAATAAGAAAAAGAGGTAGAATATTTAGGGCATTTAGGCAGGCCACCAGCAGTCTTTGGCAGATCGCCTATTCTTCACTTCCTCGTCTCTTTTCTCTCAACTCTCCTAGTGCCTTAGCATTAAAATAAATTAAGCAAGCAAACAAAGCAAACACATAAACAAAACAAACATGAATAAACCTCCTTCTTCCTTCATTAGCCAATAAACAAAAGCTTATGAAAATCTCATTACAAAAGCACATACAAATTCATGCGTATAGAGCGTGTGCAGAGGATGGCTACCGCCATGCTAAGCATATTTTGGTTTTCACTGGGCCTAAAAGAGCCATTGTAGACAATGTAGACCCTACCCACTGGAAACTCACAAATAGAATAAGGAAATAGACTAATATAAAATAGCCTGATGGAAAAGACCTAGCTGGGAGAGAGGGCTCTAAACAAAGGGGACTAGAGGGGATAAGCACTCTGATCTGTGGCAAAGATTTATGGAAGGCCGGAGAACAAGAAAGTACTGGAGACATCATATTGCAGTGAAAACAGTAGGGCTTGTCTAGGAGCTGGATGGGCAGGGAGACAGTGACTCTGAGCTTGAGGACTGAGCATTGAGCAGTCCAAATCTAAGTATGAGGGAGGGAGGCAGCTTGAGTTACAAGGCCAGGTAATCGCAGGAAATATGTGAAATGTGTGTGTGTGTGTGTGTGTGTGTGTGTGTGTTTGTGTGTGTGTGTCAAAGAAGCCATAGTCCTTTAAGTGGCTTTTGGTTCTCATTGCCCAGCCTAGAGCTGCTCTGCTCAGCAGGCCTCCACGCTAAGGTAAATATGGCCCCTGACAGGACTGCTGGAGAGAGATAAAGTAAGGAGGCCTGGAGCCAGTGGCAGGTGAGAAGGCCTATGAATGAATTTCCATAAGCAGTCCTTTCAGAATTGGCTGGCCAGGAACTGGAGAAGAGTGCTCAGCAGAGAACATCAATTGCGCCCATACAGCCAGCTGCTCTGCTAGCAGGAAAGCTGCAGCAGTTGGAGACACTTAAAGCAGAGCCGGCAGGGCAGAAATGGCAGTGTGGCTGAGTCACAGCTGGAGCATTGCCCAAAGGCATGGCCACTACTTCTCTAAGCTCCCTTTCCTCATCTTTCTCATGGGATACAGGAGAGCCTATCGTCTGCGTCTTCGATAACTACTTCTCGTCTTCATCCTTTCCTGGAATTACGGGCTTTCTTTCCCTTGTTCAGGGAGGATGCATACTCAGAGGAAGTAGGTCCCACTCCCGTGCTCACAAGGTAGACACCTAATGATTGCTGTGTGTTTACTGACCTGGCTCCATTCCCTTTACTGGTGATATGGGCATATGATTTAATTCTGACCAATGCTATGACAGGACAGATTTAGATATTAAAAGTGATGAGTAAAGATTTGAAGCCTCTCATATCTTCTGTTTGACTTTGTGTTGTCTGCAGATGAATTTCATTCTTGCTACCATAAGACAATCTTGCCAAGGACACGACAATAAATACACTAAGAACACACAGGGAAAGATGGAAGGAAATGAGACATGGACAGAGGCATGAACCACTGAATTACCAACCCCAACATACTTCCATGCTAAAACTCCATATTGAATCAGAAAATGATTAAATAAGGAAAATCTCTTGTCATTTGCATAAAATGCATGGAGATTTTCTGTTATTTGAGCTACAGCAAATCCAGTTTGTAAAGAAATCCTAACAAATTAGGGTCAAACACAATGACATGAGAAAGTGCCAACACGAATGGCCAATACACTAGGTCAGGATTCTCTGTTATAGATTTCTATTTTCACACACACATACACACACACATTGGAGTTTCATTTTGTTATAATTTCTTTTGTAATTCCACTATGCATGTAAAAAAAAAAACTTGAACATTTTCCAGTCTTTGGCTCTGTCTGGGGGTCATCACCAATCTGGGCATTTATCCAGCCAATTCAGTATTTGACCTGCTCCCTAATAACTTCCAACTGTTGGCCCAGAAGTACCCCCAAAGCATGCATCCCAGCCAGAGCTTACAGTGTGGGGCTTGGAACAGAAAGACAGAGCCTTCAATTTTTGGCCTAAGAGTTATTCTTCCAGGAAAGGATCAAGGCATCTTAAAAAGTAATGTGCCTTTGTAGACAATGAAGTTTAAGAAAATTGGGATTTGCTTTGCTTAGCGATTGGTTTCATGTCCATATTAGGGATCTCCAAAAGCAGCTCTGAATTTACAAGTTCTAGAATCTTGTATTGCTTGTCCAACTTGGAAATTAGTGCATGGACTCCAGATGAAACAATTGGACAACACAAAAGCAATGCACAGTATAAATATTCTTATTTCCTAACTACTTTTCAGCTATTTCCAGTGAGTAAATATTTACGCGTTTTCTTCTCCCCCTGCGGAAAGCAGTGCTCACATATATGGACATAAATATTTTGGTGTATGTAAATATTTACTTGCATTGCAATATATTTCTTTTTCCAGTCTCCCTTGTAAGTTCTTTAATAACAGAACAATTCCTGCTTACAAATAAGTTCTGATCTTGCAGTCCTCCTGGAATGTTGTGCAGAAGAGAGACATTTTATGAGAATGGTAGATTGCTGCTTAGCCAGAATGGCTGGGCTCAAGTTAGAACTTGGCATCTTACTAGCTGTGCAACCCAGAGCCAGCTGTTTAGTCTTTCTGAGCCCTGAATTTTTCATCTATAAGTGAGGATAATAGCAGCATCTACCATGTAGTGTTGCTGAGAAAATGCAATAATTTTGTGTACATAAAGTGCTCAGACACAAATCTAGCATATTGTCAACCTTAATAAATAATATTAAAATATTTTACTGTTGTCAGTCACTGGAAATAAGTATATCACTATTTTCTAGATGGTATTGTGGATACATCTTAATTTTATCTAAGTATCCCTTTTGTATCATTCAAAAAATTCAAACGCTAACAATATGAGCAAATTGCTTTAGACTGGCTTTTGATTATTTTCTACCCTCCACTGGTGAGTGGCTATCATTTTCAAGTATTTACTTTGTGCTAGGTATTGTGTGCCTCCAAAGATAATGTTGTATTTTGTCATTACAGCAACCTTATGAGGGAAATAATATTTGTGTCTTCATTTCTCAACTTGAAATTGAGGCTCAATGTGAATAATAAACGTGTCCTCAGTTAAATAATATGGATGGTCGAGTTGAGGTTTGAACTCAGATATCTTACAGGTGAAAGGCCCTAAATCACTATGCCATTGTGGTGTTTCCAATGTTTCCACAGAAACAACGCATGCAGGCAAGGATCAGTCAATCAGCCTCTCCCCATTCCCCGCTACATTTTCCTCCTCTTCCCTGTCATGAAAATGGATTAAACTCCATTCTACCTTCTGTCCCATGGGGTTAATATGCCATTGGCAAACTAACATGCCCCACCTTAAGCCTTATGAGTGCCATATTGTAAAATGTGGCTGATTGGATAGTGTGGAGCACATCACATCCCACTGTAGCAATTGTAGCCTGGATCTTTTTTTTACTACTCTTGTCTAGGTATAGAGGTTTCCTGCTCTGTCTCTAGTATTGCGTTCATGCTGCCCAGCTCCTCCAGATGGAAAGTTGAGTTGAAACCTTGCGTTACAAGTACGTGGTTCCTGTTCTCAGGACACCGCCAGAGATGGCCTCAGAATGGCTTTCCTTGTTACACGAGGCTATCACATCCTTCAGCCATTCCTGTTTAAAACCTTCTCTTGTGCTTGATTACTAGGCCTCTCAACAATCATTAGACAAAGGTCAATGGTATTTTTCAATTCCCCCAGGATCCTATAACATCTTCTCTATATAGTTATAACCTAGAGATCGGAGAAATTTGGTTTTCACTGCCTATGCTATCACACAGATCCATAAAAGACTGATAACTAGGTAGACTGGAGTCCACTTGCTGCCTGCAGTAATGGCCTGTGTACCTGGCCATGTCAACTGCCGTAGGCAGATCTGCCTCTCTCCTCTTCTAAACCCCTCAGTGCATTGTCAGAAGCCTTGTTCTAAAGACATCTTCAAAATGCAGTTTTTAGCTTGTTAATATCTCCAAGTAGAATTTGAGAAAAGTGAATCCAATTACCCAACCCAATTCTCTCACACAGAACTGCTCTGTATCATATTTACGAAGTTTTAGGTGAAAACCACACCTTATTCTCTCAGGCCCTCTCTGTTAGATGAAACCCATGTTCCAGTTTGTGAACCAATTAGAGACGATGACTGATTGCTTCAGGAAGGATTTTGGAGCACCTACTGCCGTGAAGTCAGCATGGAAAACACAGAACGAAGGCTTGGTTCAAGCTTATGAAAAGTGTTCAGCCCTTGCAGACAAAGGAGTGGGAATGTAAATGATGGGATCCAGAGTGAGAAATGGCAAAACAGATGTGTGTTTAGTATTCTGTGGGAGCTGAGAGGAGCCTCAGAGAGGGAAGTTTCTAACCATGCTAAGCGAACTGTATTAGTTACTTTCTGTGACAAAAATACCTTCCAGAAGCAGCGTTGGGAGGAGAGGCTATGTTGGCTTACAGTATCGGAGTATGCATCGCACATAGGGTAGCATGGCAGAGTGGTTGCTCTGTGATGATTAGAACTTAAGGCACATTCACACCGTGATGGCACAGGAAGCAGAGAAAAAGCTGGAAGTGGGGCTGGGCCATAATCCTCAAGGCCTCCTTCTAGTGGCCCATTTCTGCCATCTAAGTCCTATCTTCTAAGGTTCCACAACCTCCCCAAATAGCACGGTCAGTTGGGGACCGAGTGTTCAAACATGAACAGTCCAACAGTGGCAAGGATGATTGAGAGGTAGACGGGAGAACAAAGAGATTGCGTTTAAGGCTGGCATGGAACCTGAAGGACAATACCTCATGTTTGTACTGCTGCCTGACAAATCACTCCAAATGTAATGACTTAAAACAGCACTTTATTTGCTAATCCTTCTCCGGTCAGGGCTGAGATCAGCTGGGTAACTCTTCCGTTGGCCTTTCTGGTAATCCCTCTTGGGGCTAAATTCAGCTGGCTGTTTGGCTGGAGACTGCATTCAGCTGAGCTTTTCTCTCTCCAAGTGGTCTTGGGGTCTCTGCATCCCCACATAGTTATGTCATGTGTTCTGTCTAGCACGGCAGCCAGACTCCTTAAATGGTGACTCAGGATCTCAAGAACACATGAGCAGAAGCTGTCAGGCGGTCTTATGTGTTAGGCCTGGAACTGTCCAATTGCCACCGTCACTGCAATCTGTTGACTAAACATAGCTGTGGAATCAGCCCAGATTTAAAGGGAGGGGATGTGTTGAGAGCCCGACTATCAGGAGGCTGGGTTCACTGGGGCAGACATATGGCGGACCAGCTAAATGAAACCGGGAGAGGCACTGGGTAAAAGAAGACATAGAAACAAAGCGGCAGAAGCATGTCAACCCCTGGCTTTGGGGAGAGAGTTAGGTGCCCTGTGGATGGGAGGGTTGCATGGGGACATGTACAGGCAACAGTGAGGGCAACTGCTAACTTATCTGACTGTGCTCTCCTTGTGGTCCTTTTTTTGACTCATCTTTTTTTTTTTTCTTTCTGTTGACTTTCTGTCTGGAAGTGTTTTCTGGAAATGCTCCCATGTGATCCAGCTCTTCTTTGATGTGTTAAGTTTTGGTCATTGTGATAAGATATTTGAGGTAATCAGCTCAAAATGAGGAAAGATTTGTTCTGGGAGACTATTTCAGATAGACATGTCCAATCTGTGGGCCCAAAGCCACATGTGCCCCCAAGACAGCCATGAATGTTGCCCAACACATTTGTAGATGACACCTTACCACAATGTCAAAAGGTTAGACCCCCCACCAATTTTAGAGATTTCAGACAATGATCGGTGGGTCTCCTTGCTTTGGGACTGTGGCAAGACAGAGCAGTATGGGGGAGGGAGCAGAGCTCATGAAAGTTGATGGGCAGGTGTGGGGTGTTGGTTGCAGTTACAGTATCTCCTTGAAGGACATGACCTCAACAACATAACTTCTTCCCACTGGGACCCTATCCTAAAGGTTCCATCATTACCCCATAGCACCAGAGACTAGTGGCCAAGCCACCAACAGATGAGCCTTGAGGAGACACTGAAGTTCCAAACTCTAACTGACCATATGGATCTAATGGTTAGGTCAGTGTTACTGTCTGGTCACCAAAGCCATTTTCTGTTTTGCCTGGTCACTAAGGTGGCCTGCCATTCTCAGCTTCTTTTACAACTAAGTGTGGCCATGACAATTACGTTCTAGTGGAGTGGCGGTATACAGTAGACAAGACTTTGTCAATGTTCTGATGTTTGTGCATTCACATTTTTAATCCCTGTCCAGTTGACTGAAAATAGAGAACTCCTGCAGGAATTTCGTGCTGACGATGACAATGGTGCCCAATGGAAGACGTCTGGCATATGGGTTCAAAACAATTGGCTTCATGGTGACTGCTTGTCACATAAGAATGAAACCTTTTCATTATAAGCCCAGGGCTGTGAAGGTCAGTAAGTTACAGCAGCCAGCATTACCTTAACTAACATACTTAGGAAGTGAGGAGGCAGAGAACTTATTAGCATCACCCTGAGGAGCTAGGAGATGTGTGAGGAAGGAGGTTGAGAAGACAGGAGATCAGTAACTGAGGCTTAAGTAGGGCCATCCAAGTATGGGAAGAATTCTTGAATGAGGTCATGATAATCTTCCTTTCCATGAGGCCAGATTTTCCCAGAGGAACATCTGGAACCGGCAGCAGGTGGACAAGTTCAAGGACCAGGATTTCATATTAACATAAAAACATGGCATATTTGGTTCTCTGTTATAATTCGCTTCCCCAAACAATCCCTCAGAGTTTCATGGACAGAACCTTTGTGTTTTCCTGAGTGGAAACCAGAGGCTGAGATGACAGGAAAGATCTTACAGTTAAGTGCAGGAGCCCTCATTCTAGGCCATTTGTAAAGCAAATATACAGGACTTGGTGAGGTCACATTCATATTCTATAGAGGCACGCTGATTCAAAGTTTCTGATTGGACAGCTCTGGAGAGCACTGCATCTCCTTTCCTTCAAGAACCCGTGTCTCTCAGCTTGCCCACTTGAGGGCTAATGCAAGGAAGTATATCGGTCAGGGGCAACCCGATTGCAATGGGGGACAAGATAAGAGTAAATAGTCTACTTGCCTTTCGCCCTTCAGAGGCTTTCAAAGAGAACGAATGCCTGAGCCCCAGAAAATGCCTACAGCTCCTTAATGCACCCCAAATTGACTTTCCTCCCTCACCTGGCTCAGTCTCCAGGCAACCTCACCTCTGCTTTGCAGGAGCATCTGCCAAGGTTAGGTAGCTGCACTTGTGCCTAGCCTCAGCCTGTCTCAGGCTGTTGCCTTGGACTAAGGGGAGTAAGGAGCATGGGAGGAGGGCACGGCTATTTTTCTTTTGCCCTCCTTGAACTGGCCTCAGACAACCTGTCCTAGCAGTGAGCAAGATTAATGGCCATGTGATGCTCTTACCAGACATGGCCTGTCTGCCCTGTCCCAGGCAGTTGGTGGCCCCTGACAGTTTGGACTCTCCTAAGCATTGGTGACTTTGCTAGGCTGCCCAGCTGGCACCAGGAATGACAATGAGCAGCTTTGGTTCCAAACATCAGCAGATGCTGCCAGCACACCAACTTCTGCCAGCAATTCAGGGGTGGGGACTCGGCAGGAGAGTGCAATCACTTGCTCCGGCTGCCACAGTCCCCACTGCCCCCTGTATCCTCTAGTCACTAGGGAGGCTGTGGTGATAGAGATGTTAGCTTAGCAGTAACTACTTGTTGAGACAAGTTTAGCATGGCACGGTGCCATGGGAAGGAGCAGGGGGACCTTCACCAGATGCTGAAGGACCCATAGGCCCAGGTCTGATATGCTGAACCATGGTGGCCAGTTATGCAAAAATGCCACCTGTGGGCTCTCTCTCTGGCCAGCTGTGTTTATTTAGTCTAAAATTCACCCATCCACCCATATAGTGCTGGTCCTTATGTGTTTGGCATTGTGCTATGAACTGGCCATGCAACAAAGAACAATGGCAATTTGTTCCCCTCTCTTTTGAACTTATAATATGGAACAGAGATAGATCTTGATCCAGTCTTTGTTGTTTTTGAGAGAAAGCTCTCAATGTAGCTCTAGCTGGCTTGAAACTTGCTGTGTGGATCAGGGTGGCTTCAAACTCAGAGATCTGCCTGCTTCTGCTGCCCAAGTACTGTGATTAAGGTTTGTGCCACCCATACCTGGCTTGATTAAACCTTAAACGTTTGTAGTTACACGGCAGCAGCTGGCTTTCCTTCTACTCTAGCCGAATCCCAAAACTGTATTAAGACACTGTGTTGTTGAGCCTTATGACTTATAATTCTATAACTTGGGAGGTAAAGGCAGGAGGATCAAGGGTTTAGGGACATCCTCAAGTACATAATGAGTTCAAGGCTAGCCTGGGCTAAATGAGACCTCATTACAAAACAAAAAAAAAAAGTCAAGCAAAAAGACAATGTCCTGTAGTCTGTTAAAGTTCCAGAGTTATGAAGACATAGCCTGCACTCATCAATAAAAATATACCATGCAGCCGGGCAGTGATGGCACAGGCCTTTAATCCCAGCACTTGGGAGGAAGAGGCAGGCGGATCTCTGTGAGTTCGAGGCCAACCTGGTCTACAAGAGTTAGTTCCCGGACAGGCTCCAAAGCTGCAGAGAAACCCTGTCTCAAAAAACAAACAAACAAAATGCACCATGCAGAAATCCTATCAGCTATCTAATGTTCAGCAGTTTGTCTCTGTAGGCCAAGGAGACATGGGTCAACCTGTGGAGACTCCTAGACAGGCTGGGAGGTGGACGTGGCTCTTTGCTTCCCTAAGTTCACCATATCACAGTCTGGCACTCCCAAGTACAAGCAGGCAGAGTTCAGCAGATGCACTTTCCCTCTTTGGAGGCAGGGAAATGTGGTGCGGGCACTTAAACCCTCCAGCATCTTCTGTGTGCTTCTTGCCTGGGCTGCCATGGATCCGGGAGTGCTGGGGCTGGGGCTTGGTCTTCCTGCTTGTTTAGGAAAAGGCCACATCCCAGCTCCAGTCATTGTTGGTCTCCAGGGCTACTCCAGCTCTGGTTCTTGCAGATACTATTTGGAGCAGCTCCCAAGCCATTAAAGCCTTCCTCCTGGGGAACTCCCCAGCTGTGGGAGAGGAGGGAGAGAGGGGTGGAACAGCCAGTTCAGATTCACTTCAAAGCAGAAGTGGAACAATCCCTGTTACATTATTAATCCCCGGAGCCATGTAAAGTTTCATCTGTTTTCTCTCAACGAGTTTTTACAAGCTATATTTCCTAAAAGCTGCAAGACCTACAACCAAATGGTATCTTTCACATGTGTGTGAAACTCTTGGGATAACTCCTGTGGGGCTGAGAATGGGGCAACAGATTCTAATCTTGCTTTCGACACAACAAGCCATGTGTGTGAAAATCGGTGAGCCATGTTTCCTCTCTGGATTGCTGTAACTGTATTGGTTAGCTGTGGCATGTAAAAACCGTACTCAAAGTATCAACAATATTCAGTGGTAACAAATGGTCCCACACATCTGGTGGGTGGCCGAGATGGGGCTGATAGGGCCTGGGCTTCAGGCCTTTGGCTTCAGATCAGGGGCTTGGCTGAAACAATTCTGCTCAGTCTTTGCCTCTTCGTACTCCTGCTCAGACCAATAGGCGAGGCAGGTGTTGTGGCTTAGATGTCCAGTCCTTTCCTAAATCCACATGCTTGACACCACATATCCTAAGCAGCAGCACTGGGAGCTGGAGGCCCTCTGGGGAGTGTGTAGCTTACTTTCATGAGAACTGACTCTTATTGCTCTCGAAAGTGCTCATGGGAGTGATTGCACTGTTTTCTGCTATTCTGCCATATGAGGACAATCTGCCTCTCTTGCCTCCCTTTCTTCTGACAGAAGCACACAGAAGAGGTTAGAGTCTCCATCTTGGACTTCTCAACTTTCAGAGCTACCAGAGAACTAGATCCCTATTTCCCTACAAGAGCCAGCCTCAGGCATTCTGTTATATCAACACAAATGGTCTAAGACAACTATCCTATATAATATCAGAGGTACCATGGAGAAGGGGAAAGGCCCGAGGCCCCACCAACAGTAGAAGGCAGTTTCATGTCACACCTCACCTGAGAGGCAAGGAAATATACTCCTCCTGTGATGTGTTGTCACCACAAAGTGGAGTGAAGGATGTGATACCATGATGCGATTGGCCATAGTCTCCTCACCTATAACACAAGAAGTCACCAGGTCACAAGTTCCTCTGGTGCCTCCTGGCTTAAGTATTCTGTAAGGACAAAAATTGACCTGGAAGCAGAGAAGCAGAAAACATGCCAGCGAATGACAGCAAGCAAGAATCAGTCTGTTCTGCCTTTATAAAATGTCTCTGACCGGAAGAGCAAATAGCAGCCGATGACAAAGATGCAGTTCTTGAAAACTGCTCACCTTCCCCTCATAAGGCAACCACTTTGCACAGGCTCAACATATGTGGACGCTGAGATAAAAACACAGGCGAGCCCTGCTCTGAGTCCCCACACCTGTCCTGCCTCCCTTGTGCCAAGAAGGTGAGTGGACCTGCAGCAGAGGGTGAATGCTCGGCACTTTTCTCTGTGTGCGTGTTTTCTGCTTTGGAGGCAAAAGGAGCTGCTTCCTGCCAGAGAATATGCAATTAAAAAAAACCAAATTATATCAGCAGGACTCTCTTTGCTGGAAGTGTGAACTTGATAGAAATCAGAAATGCAAATGGTATTCAAGTGCGGTTAAAACTTCCGCTTTCCAAAAGGGGGGAAATTAATTGCTTTTATACTTACCGTAGTGATAAGCCGGAGGCACATGCTATACACAGGGAACGGCATCCAGAAACCTTCCGAAAGGAGGAGGGAAAGGAGGCAATAAATCTCCCCTAGAATTGCCCCATGTTCCTCGCTGCCGATGTGCACAGCATGTCATTTTCTAGCCATGCAGTTCAGGGACCTGCCAAAGAGTTTCAATTTCAACTAACTGGTGTCTGGAAGGCTTGGGAAGGTTTGGGAGAATATGCGCACATGACAGAAGAAGAGCCGAAGCAGAGGGTAGTCTCCGTACCCCTTCTTTGCTGGGGAAATGTGCTAGCTTATGGGTTTTAGTTGCCAGGATATCTGAAGCTGGTTTACTTTCTAGAATGCATGTTCTTGCAAGAATGCTTCACATCCCCAGATGTGAGCCACTTTCCACCCATAGGTAGGCCTTTCAGGAAATGGCCAGGGATACAGAATGGTAGGTCTCTCACAAAGGCAGAGACATATTGTCCTGGGGCAGTCCATGTTTGGTTTTGTTACTCTGATATGGAGTTTGCTAAGTAGGCAACGCCATTGGCTCTCCAAAGTGTCTCGGTGGCATATATTTGAACAAGCTGTTTGCATGCATCTATGGAGAGTGAAGATGTGCGCTCCCCTTGATCTAGCTATTCTACTACGTCTCTGCTCAGCCGAAATGCATGCCCAGGTTTGCTAAGAGAGCACATATAAAAATAGTCATAATAGTAAAAAAGGAAAAAAAAAAAGAAAACCCTGGAAACAATTCAAATGCCTATCTGCAGGAGAAGAGATAAATAAGGCATGTCACCTTCACACAATGGAACAGTATCAGCAATGGGAACCAACAACCTCCAATTAGATGCAACGATACAGATGACTCTCACAGCCTTGATCAAGAGCAGCCAGACGTGAAAGAGTATGTACTCTTTGACTGCACCCGATGCCACGTTCTGAATCCAGGGAAATTAGCATATACTGTTGGAAAACAGAACGTGGGCCACTGTTGGCCAGAAGCAGTGACAGAGAGAGAATGCAAGGCAATTTCTGGGATCACACTGCTCGCCGATTGAGTCTGAAGTGTCTCCCAAAGGCCTCTGTTAGGAATGCTTGGTTCACAGCTGGTAGTGCTAATTTGCAGACGCTCTGGAAACTTTAGGTGGTGAGGCCTAGCTAGAAGAAGCAGGTCACTGGTGACATGCCTTTGGACGCCAGGTCCCCAGTCCCTTCCCCTCTCTGCTGTAAGGGGAAGCAGTTCCTCTGCCACATACTTCTGCTGTTATACTCCTCAAATATAGGCGGGCACACAACCATGGACAGAACCTTTTGAAACTGTATGACAAAATAAGTAGTTTGCCTTTATGCTATTTATATCGAGTGTTTTGTCATTGCAAAAAGGGAGTGGGTCTGCTCTGAGTTCTTAGTCTAGGTGCTGCAAGGTCAGATGTGTTGAGTTTGTGAAATCCTATGAAACCGTATATTTTGTGGCCTATGCACTTTTCCGACTGTTCCTCTCAATCTGGGAAAAAAGAGAAAGCGATAAGGCCACAAAGTACCTCTTAGCCTTAACAGCCCCAGTTCCCTCTCCCATTCTTGGCTTTGTTTCTATTTGATACCTTCACTTGGGTAGAAGGAGGCACACCAGTGTTCAACTCTTGTGTGCATGCTTCTTCCTCTCCTAAAATGACCGAGATTCGGTGAGCTCCCGAGGGTAGAGTTCTGATGGTTAGCACAGACAAAGTGCTTGCCCACTGTGACCGAGGCCCTGGGGTCAGTCCCCAGCACCACAAGAAAATAAAAGAAATGGAAATAAGAATCTTTTTCTCTTTGTCTCTGTCTCTGTCTCTCTCTCTTTCTCTCTCTCTCTCTCTCTCTCTCTCTGTCTCTTTCTCTCTCTCTCTTTCTCTCTCTCTCTCTCTCTCTCTCTCTCTCTCTCTCTCTCTCTCTCTCTCTCTCTCTCTCTCTCTCTCTCTCTCTCTCTCTCTCTCTCTCTCTCTCTCTCTCTCTCTCTCTCTCTCTCTCTCTCTCTCTCTCTCTCTGCACACCCCCACTCTGCCAAAGGACATACAACAAGAAGCAACCATCTGTGAATCAGGAAAAGTGTCCTCACCAAGAACCTGACCAAATTCTCACTGGTCTTGGCTGTCCAAACTCTAGAAGCATGAGAAAGAAATATTTTTTCTTTAGCATTCCACTCTGAGATAATTTTCTACAGTGACCTGAACTAAGAAGACACTCGGCCAGTCCTCATCTTTAAAGTCAGTCCTCATGGAGCTCCCCAGACACTGGCTGCCTCGGGCTCTCTTCAAGTTACAATAAGCCTGCTTTCAGGTGCAAAACCCAAACTGAAGCTGTCTCGTCAGGCCCTGACTTTGGTTTAGAACCGGTTTGGTTACAAGAAGCTATCAGAATGCCTTCAGTTTCCTTCCTGATTTGAGTTCTTTAGAAACTTAATGGTGGTTTACACATTGAAGTGGGCCAACTTGGGCACAGAACCACTCTGTAGTCATTCTTTCCCTAGGCCCATACACACTTTTTCTTTCATAACCACCATAGCAAGGCTGTCTGTCACATCTGTGAATCCATTCAGTTGACATTCTGCCACACCCCCTCATGGACCTGTGCACAGTTTTGATTACTTCAATAAAAGCCCATGAACCCCTAAAGGCAGTATGTGGGTCTGACTCAAAGCCCCGGCCTTTCCCATCCTTGCTCTTGTTACAGTTGTTTCTCCTTCTTCTTTCCTAGGTTCTGTTCTGCCAAGCAGTGTTGTCTCTAATATGTACTAGGTAACTCTTCTCTCCCAGTTCTGCTATGTTCATTCAAATACCCATCAGTTTTAGAGCTACACCCCGTTTCATTCTAAGGGCCAATGAACATAACACCATTAATAATCTATCAGTCAGACAATCTCAGCAGAGGGCCATGCTATAACCAGAAACTTCTAGATTTCATTCTCTCAGATTCCATGCCCCTTTTCATTAAAAAAAAAAAGACAATTTCATGTGTATGTGAAATCTTTGAAAATCAGCCTTATAGAAGGATAGAGGAGACAGACAGTTAGTAAAGGTTAGGAGGAAGATATGGGGAATAAAAAGATGTTGATCAAAGGGTACAAAGTTTTAGTCAAACTGAAGGAATAGCTTTTGGTGATCTGTCACATTGCATCGTGACTACAGCTAATAAAAACATTGTAATAATTTCAAAATTATTAAAAGAGATGTTTGACATTCTTATCACAAAAGATGATAAATTGGAGAGGTGATAGATATGTTAATTAGCTTGATCGACTCTTTTTATACTATAGACGTAGATCAAAACATCACATTGTATCCCATAAACATACAAGATATCTGTCATTTAATAATAAATAATAAAAATGAGGTACTTTATCAAGGTTTAGGGCTATCAATGTTTAAAGTTCTATTTCAGAGACAGAAATAGTCCTAAATATGGATATATTAACCAAATATGCATCAAACACATTTTATTTTAGTCCCGGACATTCACCTGGACTACATTTCCCAGCTGTTCTTGGGGTAAAGTATGGCCATTTAATTGACTTGTAGCTGATTAAACATGGCCAAATGTATGCAAAGTACTTTTACGGTTGGCTGATACTTACTTACTACATGGTCTTTGGATCTCATTCTTCCATTGCTCATCCCTGCTGGTTGGAAGTTAACATATAGAGTGATGTTGGAAGACTAAGTATTCTCAACACGCTGACCACTACGGATACCAGGGAAGCCTAAAACAAAACTCTATGCCCAAATCAATGAAATTAGAATTTCTACTGTTAAAGAGACAAAGCTACCTATTGGTTTTGATCTCAATGACTACGTAAAGCTAAGTCTCTTCTTCTGCCACATTATGGTTTGAATCTGAAAAGCCTCCCACAGGCTCATATGTTGAATGTTTGGTCCCCAACTGGTTGGTGATGTTACTTTGGGACATTCTGGAAACTTTGGGAGCTAGGTTCTTGCTGGAGGAGCTAAGTCATTAGGGGTCTTTAAAGGTTATACCAGGCCCCTAGTTCCTTTTACCATCTCTGCCTTCTGACAGGCATGAGTTGAAGAGTCTCTTCTGCCACACATTCATGCCATCATGAAGAAGTTCTTCCGCCACACATTCATGCCATCATGAAGTCCTTCCCAACCGCATGGGGTCAAACAGCCATGAACTCAATCATTTTGAAACTGTGAGCCCAACATTATCCTTCTTCTCTTGTTTCCTCAGATACTTTGGTTACAGTTGTGCAAAGTAACAAACACTGGCCCTAAACTGGACTTTTCCAGAAAAAGAAATACAGTTTCACTCTTTGATACTAGAATCAGCTTTTCCTAAACTAATAACCGGATAGCTCTGTTCCTGCCAATAGACTATCATATCCTAACTAGTTCCTGACTGACTAGAGACTGTTGGTAGGAAGTGAGTAATGAGGTTTGCAGCAGGACAAGGGACAGATAGGAAGCATCTAGGAAGTGCTTGGGGACCTAGGTTCAGGAAAAGAAAGGGAGATGGTGGTGTGGTGAAGGATGGAAGAATGTAGAAGAGCAGCTCAGAGACCTATGCCAGTCTGATGTGAGAGAGCAGGCGGGAATGCGTGCCATGATCTGGAATCCTCCTGACTTCAGACTCTGATCACGTGGATTGTAGTGTCTTCCAACCGGATAACAAAACCTTGGACTTACGTGGTCCTACTCTTCCATGTGGAGATATGTTTCACTTGAGTGATGGAATTTGGCTTGCTACAAAGGTTTTGCATTCTTGTGAGTTACAGAACAATCACTGTTAAAAGCTAACTACAAAGGAAGCCTATGAATTGGATGCTCTTGGCTTAGCTGATGACTTTCAATTCACAAAAGCCATCACCTTCTTTTCCTGTTTTCTTCCTTATATCTCCAGCTCCCTCTTCTTACCTTCCCTTTTTCCACAAATGTCTCCCCTTCTTTCTCCTCACCTTCTTCCCCCATCTCTCCTTGACTTTTCCCTCCCTGTTCCTTTCCCTATCCTTGTTTCTATCCATATTTTCTTTCTCTTGTCTCTCCCCTTCTCTTAACTGTTCCTCTTCTTCTTCCTCTACTGCTTAAGAGTAGCTTTCTACTCCCATCATACCTCTAGAAATTGTGAGCATCCAAGCTATAGTGCGATTGTGGATTTGCTCATCACTCATTTGTTTAATGTTGGTGGCATAGTGTAGACGATCAGGCAATGGGCTGTAAGTGGGAGCGCAGAAGAAAATAAGATGATATTTGTAGTGGAAATGCTGCCTTGTCAAGGATGGAAGCAGAGAGTTGTGCTGTCAGCATCCAGGGATGAAGATGATGGAATCTTTAAGAGGTAGCAGCTGCTTCGTGTCTAACAGAGAGCGGCTGATATCCCCAGGGAGCAGATGTTTGTGTCTGTGAGGAAATCGTTGCTGAAGCCAGACATTTTAGTTTTGTGGCTCTGAGATGCATTGGGCCCTGTGCCGTGGAGAGGGCTCAGGAAAGACTGTCCATCGCTGAAGGCCAGAGAGGAAGAACTTGATGTTCTCTAGAGGAAGCAAGGCAAATGTCCACTGGGAGCAAGAGATCACAAAGGATAATGGAGGTTGTAACTTCGAGTCTTCTCGTTGAAGGGGCTAGATGGTTTTAGAGCATGCTGATGTACTGAGGGCTTAATTAGACTCAGGAAGCAAACAAGGATCCAGTGTTGGTCCATGAAGAGGGAAAGAGGGGACTATAATGCTGAGCTAAGTTGGACACTTCACTTGGCCCAGCCCTCTGAAACGTCAGGTGTGTCTTGGCTACCTATGCGTTTATCTGCCATAACTGATGTTTTCAAAAGTGAGTTTAGGGGCTGAAGACAAAGCTCAGTCATGAAAGTGCTTGCCGCACGAGCATAAAGTCCGAGTTTGGATCCCAACATCCATGTAAAAAGCTTGCAATGTCAGTCCCATGTCTGTAATCCTTGTGTTGGAGAAGTTTGGAGCTCTCTGGCCTGCTGACCTAGATGAATCGGTGACTCAGGGTTCAATGAGAAACTTTGTCCCGAAAAATTCATCTAGAGACTGACTGAGGAATTTACCCAACAGTGACATCTGTTCTCCACAGACATGCACACACACCTACATATACAGGTGCACATACACATATGAATATGCGTGAGAACACATACACTCCCCACACATACATAATAAAATGTACTGAGGAATCTTGGCTTTCTGTAGTCTCAGAGCACCACAGTCAAGTGAAACTCCTGAGGTGTTTTCCTGGTCCCCACAGCATGTTTTAGACTAGGCAATCCTAGCATTTTCCTTTCTTCTGGATGATATTATTGACTACACACACACACACACACACACACACACACACACACACACACACACCTACCTATGGGAAAAACACGTATAAAGAAAGATGCTTAGTCCATGAACGGTTAGCTCAGAGAATTAGTACAGAGCAAGAAGCACTTAGGTGAAGATCTCTGAAGCCCCAAGGCCTCCTTCATGCCCTTCTACTCCCAGCCCTTCCCTGAACTCTGCACATCCCTTTCCCAACACCACATTTTCCCTTTGCTTCTGAACCGGGTGCATCAATAGATGCCTGTGGACTCGTTGATATCTGCCTTCTTTTACTCGGCATGCAATGTGTGAGATAGAGTCGTGCTGTATCTCCTTCTCTATGCCTGGCATATGTATATATCCTGGACCTTCTCTCTCCTTTGCTTTCAGTGGATATTGGTTGCTTCTGCTTTGGCTGCTCCAAAGCTGAATATTCTGAAACGTGTTTCTTGGAGCATTTGAGAACTGTTTGGGGAGTGATTGGAAGCAGACCATGACTGAAAGAGAGCTCCCTGGATTTGCAGGCTCCTTCACCAACTGACCGCAGATGCTGTTTTGACTTACTATGGGATAAAGGCAGACAGGAAAGGGAAGTAGCAGGTGCTAGAGAAGATACGTTGCAAGACGGAAGACTGCAGTCAAAGTAACTTGAGCATTGGCAGAGACATACTTCAGACTAGTTGTCAAATAATATATTTTGTCCCCCACTGTGCTGGACTATAAATAAGGACAGGCTGCATTCTATACATATACGAAATTGTCAAAGAGCAAAGACGATGGGAAGCAGAAAACGCCCCCAGAAACAGTGTCAAGAGGAGTCATTTGCTCTGTTTCCTTCAGAGAAACTTATGGAACTCTGCTTTGAAGTTTGCCTTGTGTGAACTCATCCTGGCCCCACTTCCAGGCCTCTTGTTGAGTCATGGCTATAGTCCACCCACTCATCCATTTGAGGTACAGTTTGCTCCTCACAGCTCAGACACCTCTCTCCCTATAACCAATGACATCTACTTCCTGTGATTACTCCTAGATTGCTACATGGTGCCCCACTCACTGGCTTTGCTTTAAGCTCTTTCGGCTCTCTCCTCTAGCATCCATTTGTTCATTCGTTTAACGAATGCTTATGATAGGCGCTCAGGGAAAGCCTGGCACTAGCTTTCTAGCCAGGACCTAAGAGGAAACTTTGGCCCTGAGATGCCATTATATTCCCCACTATACATTGTGGTTCTAATGCAAACATCCCTTCTGGAAGGCTCCCCAGCCATTCCCTTTCTCCACTCTGGAGTCCTTCTTTGAAAACCAGGGCAGTGAAAATCCATTTTAGAGGCAGTGAAGCCCAAAGTGCTGGACCACTGACAGATACATCCCTCCTGGTAGTAATAGCTGGCCTAGCTTTCCTCTCATCCATCAGTAGAAGAAGAACTCTTTAAGCTACTCTATTCTTTGTTGTTCCCCTCCCAGGGGTTCCAGTGTTGTGTCTGAATGCTGAAAACTCAAGTACGGCCAATGAGAGAGGTGGGAGGGTTCTAATGGGCTTAAGCTCTTGTAGATGCAGCCCAGACTCTGACATAGGACTGGTCTACCCAGAGCCTGGCTGTGGTGGGGGGCATTGTTCCCCATGTGAATGTCAGGGGTCCTTTTGACCCACAGAAGGCAGACCAGCACAGATGTGTGCAGGAAGTGGTAGGCATGACCTGATCTGTGGGTGTGGAGGAAGGGCAGTAAAAAAATGACAGTCTCTGGCATTCCCTTTTTCTGTGTGCCCACCCCCACTCCATGCCCAGCCTAAGCAACTCTGCCCCAGTCTCCACTGGGCAAGCCCTCTCTCACCTCATGTGCTTCTGGTAGAAGGAAGCGAGGAAAGCTTGGGTGTTAGTTGCTCCTCTCCATGACAAATAGTTAGGAGGAAGCTTAAGGGAGGAATTATTTTGGATCACAGTTTCAGAGGGTTCAGTCCATGCTCGCTTGGCTCCATTGCTTCTGGGTGTGGGGAAGCAGGAGCAGAATGGTGGAAAGACATGGAGAAGCATGTATATTCATTTTATGGTTGTACGTCCTGCTGGGAAGCAAGCCCCCAATCCATAAGCCTTTTTCAGAGTGTGCCTGTCATATCCGTAGCTGTGTGTGAATGCTGAATGCGTGTGTGTTCATGAGCACTGGTGTTTACTCTGAAGGACTGAGTAGTAAAGGAGGCGAATTCCTGCATCCAAATCCCTTGTCTCTCCGAGGTAAATTGTTGCCCGGAGAAGAGATGTGAACTGTTTAATCGCTTAAGTCCTTCCAATAGCAGTGTTCAACCTTGCTTTTTAAAATTATCTGGAAGAGCTTTTAGGAAGTCAAGTAGTCTGGGTCCCTTATTTAGGGATTGTCATTGTGGATTTCAGCTTCATTCATGGAGAGTCAAGGCTGAGGATTAAGGACCATGAGGCTGAAGCCCAGGGTGCGTCTTGGTCATGGAGACACAGAATTCTGAGCTGGATTCAAAGTGTCACAGTCCCCCCCCCCCACTACCACCACCACCACCGATCCCTACTCGCCTGACTCCTGGAGCCCAGTGGTAATCCCGGACTGCTCCAAGATGTCCATTAATGTGCCTCAGCCAGAAGCCATCTTTTGGAGGGTGTGACAGTCCTGGGAGTAGGGGAGTTAGCATCGTAGGACGTGGGACTAGAGAAGGAAGGGTATTAGAAAGGTACTTCTTTCGAACTGGTTCCATAAGGAAAGACACAGCACACAGGGTTGGGGTTGAGGAGAGGGCAGCAAGTACATTTACTGCAGCTCACCCATGGATAAAAGCTCATCGCGTCTGGCTCATTTTTCAAGACAAGGAGATAGACTCTTCAGCAGAATGAAGAACTTCAAAGGCAATGGCCCTCCTGTTCTTTTAGGCTGGACATGGAAACAGGCCCGGACTAGTTGTCCAACGTTCCGTTCTCTGCTACCTTGCCTGCCACCCTTCTTTGCTTTTATCTGATCTGTTTCCTCTCGCATCCCTGCTCCCGGACTCTGGACAGCGTACACAGGTTGTGTGCAGTGGAACCCCTCCTCCTCCCAGTCCCAGCCTTCCCCAGCTCCTCCTACACATCTCGTCTTTTTACTTAATTTCCTGCAAGTTCTCATCCCTGACTGCCTCGAGAGAGAAGAAACCTGGCCCTGTAGGTTCTGACCCACATCCATCACCCTTGGCAGGGTGGGGCAGGGCCAAGGCCAGGTGTCTACTTCTCATGAGAGGCAAGGGGCCCCCTTTCCAAGCGAGCTGCCCTAAAGAGTTCACAAGCCCCCAATCTCTTGCTCACCACAGTTTTGCCTTGCCAGAAGGAAATTGTTCTCTAGGTTCACCCAAAGGCCAGAGACGCTGTTTCATAAATAAGCTTAGCTCTACTTTTGTGTATTTCCTTTAACTTGGCAGGCCCCCTCCCCCAGTACCATTTTGCTGGCACTTCATAAATACCTCCTTATGGCACCCTTCCACAGCTCACAGCCTCAAGCGCTTTTTCAAAAGCAAACTTCAGGCCTCCCCGTCACCACCCCATATCAATCCTATGCTATGTGCAGTGGCCACTTCTGCGGGAAAGAAAATGGAAGCTTGGGGAACAGGTTTGCAGCAGAATCGGATTTGAATTGAGGTCTGTGAGTCCCCTCACCTGTGTTCCTAGATCTTTGCTCTCAAGGAGCTCTCCCAGCCCCTGCTAGTAACCTGTTCCTTGCAGTCTCTGCATCAAGGTTTACATTAGCCCTATTGGCGTGCTTGGCTGGGAGGCCTGCCTTTCCTCTCGGACCTCACCTCTTATCTCACAGTACTGCCTGACCCCAGCACAGCCTGGGCACCTGCGATGGTGTACTATGGCCACCTGTTAGCATTCTCGAAGGCTCTGCCCTACATTCCACAGGCAGAGACCTGGGCATGCAGCATCTCCCCCTATCTTCCTACTTCTGTCAGGCCCCATCATTCGGATACCTGCTTGATATAGGCTACAATATCCCATTTAGTTACACACCAGCCATTGGCCACAACATCCCCCTCTAGCTTGAGCAGAGCCTTAACAAAATAACCTCATCAACAATGCAAAACCTAGTGGCTACTGGCCTCCTCTCCATCTTCGGCCTCCACCCCCTTCCTCCTCCTCCCTCAGCCCTCGGGGACCGCAATGAGGAAATTGTCCTGTAATCGCATTTTACATGCACGTGGATCGAGTCGCTTCTCTCATCTGGTTATCTTTGGAAACACTGGGAGGGAAGAGGATATTAAAGAAATTCTCCTCTGCTCCATCTTGGGGTGGGGGGGAGGCAGCACATTTTGAGTCACTACCTTATCTTTAAAGAAACCCAACATGGAAAAGGCAGGGCGATACGATCAATGACTTCATCAGCTTGTTCTCTGAAGTTGTTTTCAGCTTTCCCATCCCCCTACAGGCCCCTTCATTTCCTGTTTTCAGTCTCTAATGGCAAGGAATACACAGGCTCTCAGAGCTAAGTGAGCCTTGGTGGGGGGTGGGGGCGGGGTTCGACGCTGTAAGCTGACCAGAGAGGAAGCTTTTAAGGTCCAAACTGGAATCTTGCCGCAAGTTAGGAAATCTTTTGAATTCTCGTTTTATTTTTACCTTCACTTTGTGGTCAGTGGCTCTGGATGCTTTGTGGTCTCTGAAGAGTTGCTGATTGGAAAGACTAAAGGTTTCAAGTGTGAAGGAAAGGAAGACTTTGGGGTTTCATAGCAGGAATTTTCAACCGCTTCTTTCAAGATGCTCCAAATGCCTCCCGGACGTTCCTGCATCAATTCTTGCCTCCTCCCACGGTGAAGGCCATGGAACTGGTACCATCTGAATCATTCCATGCAGGGGAAAACAGAGACACCCACTTGTTCCTGCTTACCCAGCAAGTCGACACAACATTGTGACAGTTGTTTGCCCAGGCCCAACCAGCTTTGAGTGGTTTTGTGTGTGTGTGTGTGTGTGTGTGTGTGTGTGTGTGTGTGTGTGTGTGCCACCCAAACATTTGTGTGAGTACATGCATAGGTCATATTTGCAATGTCAAGGGTAAGAAAACCCACCAACCTTTGGCTCCAGTTGCCTCTGTGGAGGGGGAATTTCTGAGTTCTGGTTTGTGTTCCATCTTTTCTGTTAGGAAAAGGGTCTTTGGGTGGGCTCTTATTGGTTGCCATGGTAATAGTGCCAGCCATTCTCTTGTCAGTCAGAGAGTGGCATCCTCTGCAGGGGCATCACACAGAGATATTCCCATCTGGCAAGCTCATTTGAGGGGCTGAGCACATGGTGCCTTCCCTGAAAACCAATTCTCTGGGGTCCCAAGCTCTTTCTCAACCCTCAACTGGCCTTTCTCAGCTCTCATCTTTGCTGCATGTGTGTGGGCCTGAGCACACACATACAGACCTTAGGCTAGAGAGGGAAGCTGCCACCTGCTGCTAGAGGGTGGACTTCTCTGCTGTGCATCTGAGGCCAAAGTTGCCCTGTTGCCTGAAAGACAGACATAGGACAGGAGTGGTCCTAGTTCTAGGGACCGTAGTAGGTATTGTTGTGTTCTACTCCTATGCTCTTGCCCTTCCCACTTTAGTGAAATGTAAGAAGACCAAGAGCAGTGGCCAAGAGGCCAAAAGGGCCACAAGCCAAAAATGACTGTGTTATATAAGAATCAGAGAAGCGAGGAGAAGTTTAGGTTAGGGGCGGGCGTGCCAGTCAAGAGGACTCTGTAACAGTTAGGGACTGAGAGATGCTGGGAGGACCTTGTGGCCAGCATCTGCTTTGATATGTTAATAGGCACCCCAGTTAGCTATTTGAGACATAACAGTGAGTGACTGCCTTTTGCTGTAGTTTGGATGAGTGCCCCTTAAGGTCGGTCCATAAGTAATAGCTTGGTTCCCAGGGTGGAGATATTGGGAGATGCTGTGCACCTTTAAGAGGTGAAGCCTAAAGTGGGGTCCTTATGTTATTGGGATCATGCCCTCAAAGGGCACGCCAATCTCTTAAGCTAGCCCCTTGATTCTCGGTTGGAGACATGAACATCTCTTTGGACAGATCAACCTGCTATGATGCGATGCCTCTGTTTCCCTCACTGTTGGCCAAAGCAATGGGGCTGCCTAACTTTCGACACACACATCTACAACCTGATAAACACCATGACCAGTAGCAATTTCGAGCTGAAAGGGTTTATTTCAACTTATAGCTTACAGTCCATCACTGAAGGAAGTCAGGGCAGGAACTCAAGGCAGGAGCCTGGAGGCAGGAACTGAAGCAGAGACCATGAAGGACTATGGCTTACTGGCTTTCTGTCCATGCCTTCCTTAGTTTGCTTGCTTATACAGCCCAGTACCACATGCCCACAGTAAGATGAACCCTGCCACATCAGCCATCATTCAGGAAAATGCCCATCAGGCACGCCCACAGGCTGATGCCGGTCTGATGGAGGCAATTCCTCAGCTGAGGTTCTTTCTTCCCTAGTGTTTCTAGCTTGTGTCAAGTTGACCCAAACTAACCAGCACACTATTTTTATCTCATAAACAGTCTTTGTTAGTTTTTTTCTTTTTTATGTGTGTCTGCATACATGTTCACATATGTGTGGGTACATATGTAGATACAGTGTGCTTGCATGTGGCTAGAGGCCTGATGCTGATGCAAGTGAATGATAGTCTGTCTGCCTTATCCTTTGAGGTGGGGTCTCTCAGTCAAACCCAGATCTCACTGATATGGTTAGTCTCACTAGTCAACTTGTCCCAGAGATCCCTTGTCTCTGTCTTTCAAGGCTGGAATTACTGATGGCAGCCATGCCCACCCAGCACACATGTGGGTTTGGGGGATCCAAACTCGACACTTTCTGTTTGCTTGGCAAAGGTTTTAACCTTTTTTTTTTTTTTTTTTTTTTTTTTGAGTCATCTCTCCTGCTATGTCAGGTCTGTTGTTGGAGTGACTTGAAGCTGACACATTCAGCTTCCAGCCAACAGTCCCTCCATTCCTTTGCCTCTGGGCTTCCTGAAGAAGTGAAGCGTGTCAGTGCAATTGCCGAGGGCCAGAATGCCAGGGGGCAATGCTATTCCCAACTCAGTGGAGAAACCCTCAGCCATCTGTGCCTCAGGTGGTCCCAACAGGATTCAACCCTTGGGGCTCACAGTAGCAAGTGTCCTGGCATGGCACTGCCTCACTTCCACCTGCTTCCAACTGATGCTTTCTGGGATTACTCCCCAAAGAAACTGCATGCTTCTGGAAGCTCAAACTTTCTTCTGTCACCATAGCCACGGGGCAGTAGCTTCTAAGCCTATGGCAAAGTTTCTAGAAATTGTCCTCTGCCCGAGTTACGACTGAGACCATCTCTGACATCTTATTAGCCTTTCCCATATCTTTTCCCATTACTGCATAATTTTCAAAGTCTTGACCGAACCCCTCAAGTTAGTACAATGACTTCTTATATTTTGCAGAAGAAAAAACTATGGTGCAGAGCTTTGCCACAGTTCACTTGAATTCATCTGATCTTAGGTAAAGCAGGGACCAGAGGGCATGTGTTTGGATTTATGTTCCAAAGTCCTTTCAAGTTCAAATGTATATGTACATGTATATGTATGTATAAATGTGTGTCATAGACTTTTTCTCCTCAACTTCTTTTTGTTTTCAATATAACAAACAGTTCGGTACCAAAAGAAGCATCTGTCGAGGTGACTACAGCCTGCATCCCTCATGCACACTAGCAAATGTGTACCAGATTGTCTACCGGGCCTGAGATATACGTGGGTCAGCGCCTTCAAGGACAGAGCCCCACAAAGGTCTATGGCTCAAGCCCAAAGACCTGGCAGCCCTAATCAGACACGCGAGCCTGGTTTGGTTGGTAGCAAAGCAGCTAAAGCAGGTAACAGGGACCTCTTCTGACCAGGGCAGGGCTTGTATTTCCACTCTTCTCTTCCTCCAGATAATCACGTGGCTCAGTTCCCCACTTGCTCCCAGCAGGAGCTCAATGGCCCCTCATACAGGCCTCGCCTATCCACTTGGAAACATAACCTCCTTCACCTCATTTTCTTTCCCCTGTAACCTTTATTCGTGCTGCTATCGAACAGCTCTGCTCATTTCTGTCCTTCACTCCTTCCAATAGAGCATGCACCTATGAGGAGAAGGACTTCTGATTTATCCCTCTATCCTTAGTGCCTAAAAAAACGTTGGTACTTTCCAGAACCTTGATAAATACTGAGTAGATTAATGAAGCAGTGAATCACTGGCAGGAAAATGTGGCCTGACGGGGCAGGTTCCTTAGCTGAGCCTAGGAATTACCACGGCAAAGTGGGACAGAGGTAGAAGGATCTCCAAGCCAACTCAGCTCCTAGGCCTCTGGCCCATTTCTCTGCTCCATGCTGTGCTCATTAAATCTCCAAGTAACATGGGACTCATAAAGCAGAAAACAAGGAGAAGAGAGATGGATTCTCAGCGGAGATAGGACATCACACCCCTCCCCCTGCCTCCTTCCTTCTTCCTGTTGTATTCCAAGAAGCTCCTTTAGAAAGAAAGCCGGCGCAGGCTCTCCCAGAAACTGCTTTCGGAATACTCGGATGCACAATCAACCAATTGTTAAGTCCTCGACAATACCTCATCAGCAAGCACAGCACTATAATTAAAAGTAAATCCAGCTCAAGCTCTTTAAAATAGGATCTAATTTAATTGGGGCGTTTAATCTATCACTGTCACTCCAAGCCAACCGGGGGAGAATCTCATCGCAGCGGTAGGCGACAGGAAGACTTAAGCGGCCCCTCTGCAGGGTCTCCCTGTCGCCCCAGGCCTTGGGAACAGCTGGGAAGGGACAGGCTTCAGTAATTCTGGAAAAGGGAGAGCCCACAGAAACTGAGGACTACAACAGCGCCCAGTGGAACTTGGGTGTGGCTGCCTTGGGGCTCTGTCTGGACTTTCAACCAGGCTTCCAGTAGGGAGTAGGAGCTCCCTCATCTTAAAAATCAAAAACAAACAAACAAAAACTTAGAACACCACACAGAGATACTGTGAAAAAACTAACCTTTATTCATGACGCTGGCGTCACTGGATGAAGGCTTTGTGCGAGAGTCACCGTGTGTCCCTGCCTTATGTTATTAGCTTGGGAGCCAACTCAAAAACAAAGTCCCATCTTTTAAGACTAAGATAAGAGAAAACATGTATTAGTCAGACAGTATCAAATTTGGTGGTTCAGGAAAACTGGCTTAAAATCATTTAACAACAGGTTCAGATCCTGAATAAGCCACTTACTAATTTATCAATTTGAGGATGTTTTTAAATATCTACCTCCCTAAGGGATAATCCATTGTCCTTGTCAGAAAGAGAGGACTGTATTAGGTACTTCATAGGCTTTATGGTGGGTTTCAAGTACCACACCCGAGGCCATTAGATGCTCTGAGTGGTTTTGTTCATACCCCTGTACTCACCCTACAAATGAGCTGCAATCAGTCAGTTCTCATCCTGCACCCTTCTGATGGACCCTGCTCTCTAGCCAGAGTCATCTTTATTCACTGGAAGGCAGGAATGGTAGAATAAAGCCCCACTGATGTGTGTGTGTGTGTGTGTGTGTGTGTGTGTGTGTGTGTGTGTGTGTGTGTGTGTGAGAGAGAGAGAGAGAGAGAGAGAGAGAGAGAGAGAGAGAGAGAGAGAGAGAGAGAAAGCTTGTATGGATGTGTGCACATGTGAATGCAGGTAAGCATGTGTGTAGAAGCCAAAGGTCCAGTGTCTTCCTCAGTCAGTCTCCACCTTATTGGTTTTGGAGACAAAGTCTCTCAGTGACGCTGGCTAAGCTGAATGCCTAGTGAGATCCAGAGATCTGTCCCCTACACTCTCTCCACATACTGCCCATGCCTGGCTTTTTGACAAGCATGCCGGGGAAATAACCTGAGGTCTTTATGCTTGCATGGTAAGCACTTCACTGACTGGTCATCTCCCTAGCCTCTAACACCTCAACACTGACCTGGAGGCATGTTGTATGTTCCAACCATGGCTCTGAGAGATCTCCCATGAGACTGTGCTCACTGCAGTAACAGCCTCCACTAGTTTTCTTCCCTTCTGAATAATACAACCCCCCTCATTCTGGCCCCAGGTCACCCCCAAACTAATGATGGCATCTTAATCTTGGGTCTGCCTTAGTGGGTGCTTAAACTCATATGTCTATTTACTTTGTCACCATGGTGACCAGGTATCCCAAGTTCAATAATGAATCTGTAGGCCATCATTTTGAGTCTATTTTTAAAGTTCCCTTAAGACCATTGAGGAAGGACTCCTCTCCCTGTGGGCTGGTGTCTGCCCTCCACTCTTCAACATTTGGGAGGACTGCTCTGATCATCACTTAAACCATGGCACTGTCAACTCCAGCCCATGGGCCCATGCAAAGATTGATCTAGAAGGGAAAGACCACATCCCATCCATGTGAGTGCTGGGAAGTACTGTAAACTGAATAACACTACCTTCCCTCCCCCAAATATATCCTCCTCTTGAATTCCTTAAAATTTGGTCTTATTTGAAGCAAGGAGTTTTTAGATGATCAAGTTGAATCCATTAGTGTGGGCCCTGATCCAACATGACTGGTATTCTTATAAAAGAGGAGATTTAGGACTGGGGAGAGAGCTTAGCTGGTGACGTATTTACTTTACCTCTTAGCTGCTTTTTCTACTGCTGTGATAAAACACCATGAACAAGGCAACTTATAACAGAAAGCATTCAATTTGGGGCTCACAGTCGTAGAGGGTTAGAGCCCATGACCATCCTGTCAGGGAGCATGGCAGCAGGCAGGCAGGCATAGTACTGGAGCAGTAGCTGAGAGCTTACATCTTGATCTACAAGCACAAGACGGAGAGCTGAGAATGCTGTGGGCTTTTCCAAATTTCAAATCATGCCCCCCACGACATGCCTCCTCCAACAAGACCACCTCTCCTAATCCTTCCCAAAGAGGGGCTTAGATGTTCAAATATATGACTCTGTGGCCCCCATTCTCATCCACTGCACTTCGCAAACATGAGGATGTTAATTTGATGCCTAGAGCTTACACATAAAAAGCTGGGCATGGTGGTATATACGAGTAAACCAGCGGAGCCATCGGGCTCTCCAGCTAGCCAGCTTAACCTTCTTGGTGACTTCCAGGCCAACAAAAGAACCTGCCGGGTGGGGCTTTGGTACCCCAGTACTCTCTCTTCCTGTGCTGAGATCGGAGGCGCACACTGGTAAGGCAGTGCCCTCCTGGCTGTAAGGTCCCCTCGGGCCTCTTTGTTCTACAGGACACTGCAGGGGCTCTGGTACCCCAGCACTCTCTCTTCCTGTGCTGAGATCGGAAGTGCACACTGGTAAGTTCCCCGCGGGCTCTTTGTTCCATAGGACCCTGAACTCCCCCCCCCACACACACACACAAGATCGCCCTTTCCTCTGTGGGGCTTTCGTAACCCAGCACTCTCTCTTCCTGTGCTGAGATCGGAGGCACACACTGGTAAGGCTGTGCCTGCCTGGCCGTTAGGTCCCCGATGGCCTCTTTGTTCCACACAACCCTGCATTCCCCCCTGCAAAATCGCCCTTTCCTCTGTGGGGCTTTGAAACCCCAGCACTCTCTCTTCATGTGCTGAGATCGGAGGCGGCTCACACTGGTAAGGTTGTGCAAGCCTGGTGGTAAGGTCCCTGCAGGCCTCTTTGATCAACACGACCCTGCACCCTGCCCCTGCAAGATTGCCTTTTCCTCTGTGGGGCTTTGAAACCCCAGGAATCTCTCTTCTTGTGCGAGATATGAGGTACAGAAGGATCGGAAGTCCAGACAGGACTTCCTCTTCCTGCACTGAGATCAGCTATCCAGAGGGGTGAGTGTGTACAAGACGTCCTGGGAGGTCCCAACCCACTGAGACTCCCCTGACTGAAATCAGAGGAAGAGATGGGTAGGCGTCAATCCAAGAATTCCTCCAACAACCTGAAAAGCAACATGATAAGACCAGAAACCAACGAGTACTCAACAGGAAAACCTGAGCAACCTAACCCAGAAGAAGTAGAAGAAATCGACTTTAAACATAACATTATGAAAGTGATAGAGACCTTTAGAGAAGAGGTGAAAAACTCCTTTGAAGAAAGGGATGAGAAAACTAACAAAAAGTTAGAAGAAATGAATAAATTCCTCAAAGATACCCTATAAAACCAAGAAAAAGCAATCAAACACGTAATGGAAACAGTTCAAGACTTAAAAACTGAAATGGAGGCAATGAAGTAAAAACAAACCGAGGGATGGCTGGATATAGAAAATCTAGGTAAATGAACAGGAAGTACAGAGACAAGTATAACCAACAGACTACAAGAGATAGAAGAAAGAATCTCAGATGCTGAAGATGCTATAGAGAAAATAAACTCATTGATCAAAGAAAACGACAAATCCAACTAATTCTTAACACAAAACACCCAGGAAATCTGGAACACCACAAAAAGACCAAACCTAAGAATAATAGGGGTAGAAGAAGGAAAAGAAGCACAGCTCAAAGGCCCAGAAAATATATTCAACAAAATTATAGAAGAAAACTTTCCCAACCTAAAGATGGATATGCCTATGAAGGTACAAGAAGCATACAGAACACCAAATAGACTGGATCAAAAAAAGGACATCCCCTCGCCATATAATAATCAAAGCACAAAACATACAGAATAAAGAAAGAATACTAAGAGCTGCAAAGGTAAAAGGCCAAGTAACATATAAAGGTAAACCTATCAGAATTACACCTGACTTCTCTATGGAAACCATGAAAGCCAGAAGGTCTTGGATAGATGTGCTGCAGGTACTAAGAGACCATGGATGCAAGCCCAGACTACTATACCCAGCAAAGCTTTCATTCACCATTGATGGAGAAAACAAGGTATTTCAGGATAAAAACAAATTTAAGCAATACATAGCCACAAACCCAGCCTTACAGAAAGTACTAGAAGGAAAACCACATCTAAAGGAAGCAAGCAACACCCAGAATAACACAGACATCTAACAGCCTTCCACTGGCACAACTCAAAGAAGGGAAACACACAAACTCTACAACCCTAAAAAAATAACCACAGTTAATAACCTTTGGTCATTAATATCACTTAATATCAATGGACTCAATTCACCTATAAAAAGGTACAGGTTAAGAGAATGGATATGAAAACAGGATGCAAAATTCTGTTGTTTACAAGAAACACACCTCAACCACAAAGACAGACATTATCTCAGAATAAAGGGTTGTGAAAAAGTTTTTCAATCAAACAGCCCTAAGAAACAAGCGGGTGTGGCTATACTAATATCGAACAAAATCAACTTCAAACTAAAATCAATCAGAAGAGATGGAGATGGACATTTTATACTCTTAAACGGAATAATCCATCAGGATGAAGTCTCAATCCTGAATATATATGCCCCTAATATATATGCCCACATATGTAAAGGAAACATTACTAGAACTCAAAGCATACATCAAATCAAAAGTAGGAGATTTCAACACTCCTCTCTCATCAATGGACAGGTCAACCAGACAGAAACTTAACAGAGAAATAAGAGAACTAACAGATGTAATAAATCAAATGGACTTAATAGAGATCTATAGAACATTCCACCCAAACAGGAAAGAATATACCTTCTTCTCAGCATCTCATGGAACCTTCTCAAAAATTGTTCATACTTGGTAACAAAGCAAACATCCACAGATACAAACAAATTGGAGTAACCATCTGTGTCTTATCGGATCATCATGGAGTAAAGTTAGAATTTAAAAACAACTCCACCCCCAGAAAGCCTACAAACTCATGGAAACTGAACAGTCAACTACTGAACCACTCCTGGGTCAAGGAAGAAATAAAGAAAGAAATTAAAGTCTTCCTTGAATTCAACGAAAATTAAGACACAACATACCCCAACCTATGGGACACTATGAAAGCAGTGCTAAGAGGAAAGTTCATAGCACTTAGTGCCCACATAAAGAAAAAGGAGAAAGCACACATTAGTGACTTAACAGCACACCTAAAAGCTCTGGAAAAAAAAGAAGCAGACTTACCCAGGAGAAGCAGAAGACTGGAAATAGTCAAACTGAGGGTTGAAATAAACAAAATAGAAACACAGAAAACAATCCAAAGAATCAATGAAACAAAGAGCTGGTTCCTTGAGAAAATCAACAAGATCTACAAACCCCTATCCAAACTAATCAAAAAGTGGAGAGAGAATACTCATATTAACAAGATCAGGAATGAAAAGGGAGACATAACAACAGACACTGAGGAAATTCAGAGAATCATTAGGTCTTACTACAAAAGCCTGTATGCCACAAAATTGGAAAATGTAAAAGAAATGGACAGTTTTTTAGATAAATACTATATACCGAAATTAAATCAAGACCAGGTGAACAATTTAAATAGACCTATAAGTCGCGAGGAAATAGAAGTTGTCATCAAAAACCTCCCAACCAAAAAAAGCCCAGGACCAGATGGTTTTAATGCAGAATTCTACCAAAACTTCCAAGAAGAGCTAATACCTATACTCCTTAAGGGGTTTCACATAATAGAAACAGAAGGGTCATTGCCATACTTTTTATGAAGCTACAGTTACCCTGATACCAAAACCGCACAAATATGCAACCATGAAAGAGAATTACAGACCAATCTTACTCATGAACATCGATGCAAAATTTCTCAATAAAATACTGGCAAACAGAATCCAAGAACACATCAAAAAGATCATCCATTATGATCAAGTAGGCTTCATCCCAGAGATGCAGGGCTGGTTCAACATACGAAATATATCAATGTAATCCATCATATAAATAAACTGAAAGAAAAAAAACCATATGATAATTTCATTAGATGCTGAAAAAGCATTTGACAAAATTCAACACCCCTTTATGATAAAGGACTTGGAGAGATTAGGGATACAAGGTTCATATCTAAATATAATAAAAGCAATATATAGCAAGCCGACAGCTAACATCAAATTAAATGGAGAGAAACTCAAAGCGATTCCACTAAAATCAGGAACAAGACAGGGCTGTCCACTCTCCCCATACCTCTTTAATAGAATGCTTGAAGTTCTAGCAGTAGCTATAAGACAGAATAAGGAGATCATGGGGATTTGAATTGGAAAGGAAGAAGTCAAACTTTCGTTATTTGCAGATGATATGATAGTGTACATAAGTGACCCCCAAAACTCTACTAAAGAACTTCTACAGCTGATAAATACCTTCGGTGATGTGGCAGGATACAAAATCAACTCAAAAAAATCAGTAGCCCTCCTATACACAAAGGATAAAGAAACAGAGAGGGAAATCAGAGAAACATCACCTTTCACGATAGCCACAAATAGCATAAACTATCTTGGGGTAACACTAACCAAGGAAGTAAAAGATCTATTTGACAAGAACTTTAAGACCTTGAAGAAAGAAATTGAAGAGGATACCAGAAAATGGAAGGATCTCCCATGCTCCTGGATTGGTAGGATCAACATAGTAAAAATGGCAATTCTACCAAAGGCCATCTATAGATTCAATGCAATCCCCATCAAAATCCCAACAAGGTTCTTCACAGAACTTGAGAGAAAAATAACTAAGTTTATACGGAAAAACAAAAAGCCCAGGGTAGCCAAAACAATCCAATACAATAAAGGAACTTCAGGAGTCATTACCATCCCTGACTTCAAACTCTATTACAGAGCTACAGTAATGAAAACAGCTTGGTATTGGCATAAAAACAGAGACGTTGACCAATGGAATCAAATCGAAGGCACGGATATTAATCCACAAACCTATGAGCACCTTATATTTGACAAAGAAGCTAAAAGTATACAATGGAAGAACGAAAGCATCTTTAACAAATGGTGATGGCATAACTGGATGTCAACCTGTAGGAGAATGAAAATAGATCCTTACTTATCTCTATCCACAAAACTCAAATCCAAATGGATTACAGACCTCAATATTAATCCGACCACACTTAACCTGATAGAAGAGAAAGTGGGAAGTAGCCTGCAAAACATGGGCACAGGAGACCACTTCCTATGTAAAACCCCAGTGGCACAGACAATAAGAGCAATAATGAATAAATGGGACCTCCTGAAACTGAGAAGCTTCTGTAAAGCAAAGGACACTGTCATTAAGACAAAAAGG